>JAHBCN010006182.1:50346-86784 GCA_019359885.1 Listronotus oregonensis | reverse complement strand
GGGTGCTTTGGTAAATGTTGTCCCTCTTCAATTCCCACAAGAGAAAACCAAATGTTTCTTGTCATTGGATCTGAGGAAAACCGAAAATATTAGAAGATCCTTTTGTATAATGTATAATTTCTCCCACAATATTATAAACCTACTCACAAACTAATAAATTCGATAATATTCTAATAAAAATAATAAAATAAGTACAATGCATAAATAACTTTTGGTCTAGTTACTTTCCTTTAGGCTATTGTAAATCTACGCCACTGACCTTGGTAAAAACATCGCCTAGCAAACAGAACCTAACTTACCTATGAAAAGACACATCTTCGTGGTCCATGGTCCAATTTTTTACACACAGTACATTCATGCACCATTTTAGAGTTTTTAATACAAGTTTGTAAATAGTTTTAACAGATAGTTTTAATAAAAACACAACAAAACACTTAAGAAAATCCAGGGCAACGTCGCACTACACCTAATCAGGTTCATTCCATTTATCAACGGACCGGTTGTAAAATTCCTACGCGCGTTGAAGCGGCATTGCCATATTCCGCCTGCGAAATTCCTTTGCGGGCGAAATGTAGCAATGCGAAACGTATTTAACCAAATAAAAATAAATAAAAAATGGTTTATGTATTTTTATGCCCATTTTTTATTATAAATATAGAACTTAAAGGCAATTTTATTTAGAAATGTTTGAATTCACTTCAAGCTGGCAACAGATTTTATCGACTTTAGTTACGCGTTACGTCCTTTTCCAATGTCTGACCGTAAGTTCGTGTTTATCGTGTTATCTTTACTTTCAAAAATCTATGATATATATATATATATATATATATATATATATATATATATATATATATATATATATATATATATATATATATATATATATATTATATGGGGTCGCATTCACATGGCGTAATTGTTTATTTCCTGAAGTGGAACCAGATAGTGTAATAATATTTTATTTCACTGGACAATATTTTGTCCAGTTCATGAAATGGAAATATAATTTTTCCACTTGGTGAAACGAGACGGTAATACAACATCTGGACACACAAATCTTCCAATTCCTGTACTGTATTTTTGGCATTTATCTATTTACTGTAATACAATGCAATGACCCAATATTTTTGTTTAGTTGTGGTTAGTTTTTCCGTGTAATGTTGATTGAGAAGCGTATAAAAATTATCTTTGATTTTAAACATTTTTGCTTTAGTAGTTTAATATGATGTTCATGCCATTTAAAACACCGACGACTGATTGTTTCACTAAGTGGACAAGTGCCAAATATACAGTATATGACTGGATGATTTTTGTGTCATGGTGTAATACAGCCCGCTTCTCTAAGTGGAAAAACTGCATATCCATTTCATGAACTGGACGTAAAAATTGTCCAGATAGTAAAATAAAATATTATTACACTATCTGGTTCTCTTGAAAAATATAGAATATTAGTATTTATTAACAATAATTATCACGAATACATTTGAAAAAAGAGGACTGTTGTTAAAACAGAGAAGTTTGGCAACCTTATAATAGGCTTACTAGAAAAAAGCCTTAGAGGGTATTTTCTAGTATACCATATGGTAGTTATGGTCCTTAGCCAAAAGGTTAGAGAAAGAAAAGGTAGTGGAAACAAGGACGGCAAAATAATTGACTTTTTACTTGTTCAACAACATTCTTATATTCATTTTGAATCTTTTTCAATCTGTAAGATATTACATCTTTTGCCACGCTATAAATGGTGTTATGTTGGACATTCCGCAGTACTTAAGAAAAACATTACATATATCTGTTAAAGAATAATGATATTATACGATGCTCACTGACAGCACTATTTTAACTTTTATTTTAGAAACAAATATATGTTTTTTTTTTCTTAAAATACTGCGGTATTTCCAACCTTATACCATTTATAGCTTGGCAGATAATCTAATATTTGGAAGTTTAAAAAAGATGCAAATTTAGTATCGAAACGTTGCTAAAAAAGAAAAATGTCGATTATTTTTCTGTCCTTGTTCCCACTAACTTTTCTTCTTCCAAACTAGTAAATGCAAATTACAAACATGGTAAAATTGACGTCTGCAAAAAGGAATTTAAGCCAATCCCTGATCGCTCCGCATAAAATTGGTTTACTTAGTCATTAATCAATATTTTTGTTATGTAAAATATTTTTTTTTTTTAACACTGACTTTAAAGCAGTAATACTGAAGAAAATATATCATATCATCACCTTCATTTAAACACCTGACATTTGTTATAAAAGAAAAGAAACGCGTATTGTACCCTATATTTTAAAATATCTTTTTTCGTGTAATATACGATTTATACTTATCACTTATACTTAAAGGTATTTTATTCTTCTTCTAGAGTTTTAAAACTTTTAGTACTTAAATAAAACAATTTTAATGGAACAAAAAATCTGTCTCTATAACCAAGGGGTCAAATTTAAAGACGCTATCATAATCTTTTATAATTTCAATATTTTTCGAATATTTTTGCAGGCTACAACTATTCCCCGGCATGAAGTAGTTGTTTTAATAAGAATTTAAAAATCTTGTTTTCTTAGAGAAATCGCTCTTCTGCTAATGACATGGCCAAAATTGCATCTGGATTCTATGCATTCGTATATATCGGTTGAGTGTCCATGGGGGATGGAGTCACAGCTTACAAATTAAGAAAATGCTGAGACCTGGAGAAATTACGACTGATTTCTACAAATTAATATCTAAATGTGTAAATTATCTCTAATTTGAAGATCATATTTTATTGCCCAAAGAATTTCTACAATTTAAACGACACTGTATTTCTTCGAGCTTCCTAAAAAAAGTATTAATGCCCGTTGCCGCAGACATCTAATTAGGGAGGGAATAATTAAAAATTTAGAAAACCATAAAATTGAAGAATGGTTTTCACCAGTTAAGAGTATGGAATCCTTAGCTAAGTAGTAAAAATTACTGGCAACACATGGCAGGACTCTAGGGATTTTTTTTTGCAAAATATATTTGTTACATTCTTTTTTATCTTGATCTGTGATTGAACTCGTAATAAAATAAATTTCCCTTTTTTACTTTATAAGCTTAGTAAACGATATCAACTACTCTATTATAAAAATTCGTTTCTTTCTTTTCTATACTTCGTTTTCTCGGTTTTGTTGATTCGGTGGCGTGGTTCTTTGTTCTTGTTTTAATTTTCGTAGCATTTTTGTTGTTTGTTTGCCATTTTTGCGTAATTTTTTGTTACTCTTTATTGTATTTTGTAAATTATATAAGTTGGTATTGTGTGATTTGTTGATGTCCGTTACGAATACAACACAAGATACAAGAAAACGTGCTCCAAATTCTTTTTGAACCAGATACAATATTTCAAAGTTGTCATCAAATATTTCCATTTTATTATACAAAACAGAAAAATTTGCACCATTTTTTATATTTATAAAAAAAAACCTGTAACATATTTTTAAATATTTATAATTTAAAAAACGGTGTTAACACTTGGCTCTTTCCCTTCTTCTAGCGTATTATGTTTTTATATTTTTTTATAGCACGTTTTCTTCTCGGGAAAGTCTAGGTGAAAAATTTTTGATCCTTAAATTTAGGACGTTCCTAAGCCGTTTAAGAGACAGATTTGATTTCGTAGAAAAAAACCACACCTTACCTCATTCTACCTATTCTCTATCTAGTCTTAAAGAACCCTTAAAGAAAGTTGTGGAAATGGACATAAGAGTCGAAATTAAAACACAAACACTACTAGTGCCAATTTTATCATTTTGTACTATTTATTATAATTCTTATCCTTTATGTTTTCACTTTTGTTTTAGGCCACCATGGAGTTCTGATATGTCACCTTCTGAGTTAGATAGAAATGAGAAAGAAAGCTTTTTAGAATGGAGAAGACAATTAGCAAGATTACAAGACGAAGAGGATATCCTGTTAACACCATACGAAAAAAATATAGAATTTTGGCGGCAACTATGGCGAGTCGTAGAGCGCAGTGATGTCGTTGTTCAAATTGTAGATGCTCGAAATCCTTTATTGTTTTATTGTGAAGATTTAGAAAATTACGTTAAAGAAGTATCACAAGATAAAATGAATCTTATTTTAATAAACAAGGCAGATTACCTTACCGAGATACAAAGACAGCATTGGGCAAACTATTTCGCATCAATAAAATTAAAAGCTGTATTTTTTTCAGCCACTGCTGAATCTGAAAAATCTACAAATGAGAAAGAAGAAGGTTTATCTAAAGCAATAAGTTCAGATATTAGTGAATTAAAAGAGAGCATAGCTAAGCTGGAACAATCAGTTGAAGAAAACGCAGAAGTATTGGATAACATTTTAAGTAAAATTGAAGAGTTTATTGAAAAAACCAACTTAAATGAAGAAGTTCAAAATGTTTCTCACAATTCAGCTTGTATTTTAACAAAAGAAGAGCTAATAGAAGTGTTTAGAACAATCCATATAAAACCCAAAGTCACAGAAAATATAACGACAATTGGTCTGGTTGGATACCCAAATGTGGGAAAAAGTTCCACTATAAACGCATTATTATCGGCTAAAAAGGTGTCGGTATCTGCAACACCTGGCAAGACAAAACACTTTCAAACATTATATTTGGATAAAGACATTTTATTGTGTGATTGCCCTGGTCTAGTAATGCCAAGTTTTGTTTTTACAAAAGCTGAAATGATTTTAAATGGAATTTTACCAATTGACCAGATGAGAGATCACGTTCCACCTGTTAATTTAGTATCTAGTCTAATACCAAAACAAGTTATTGAAGATAAATATGGAATAATTTTGCCAAAACCTTTAGAAGGAGAAGATCCAGATCGATCACCCACTGCTGAAGAGTTGTTAAATGCTTATGCTTGTAGGTATAGAAAGTAGCCTATTGTATTCTTTTGGTAGCTAGCCCTCATTATTAAACGTTTTTAGGTTTTAAAAACCCTTTCAAAATGAAACAAAACTTAAAAATTTAAAATATAGTAAAGAAGTGGTAATAATTACTTTTAAATAATAAAATTATATCTTTTCTCGTTACTTTTAATAAGAAATTATTTTATTTTTTCTTTATGTGTGTAGTCTTTTACATGATTATTTTCAGTACATAAAATATGCAATAAAAATTTCAGTTCCTTGTTAGAAAAGAATAATTTAAGGTTATGATTTTTTATTTCAGTTGTTTTTATTTATTGCGAAAGACGTCTTAAAATACAGACTCGGCATTGTAGGTCATTCTATAAACCACTGACACCACTACTCAGCTATTACGATATAAAAGCAGAGACAGTTAAGAAGTGAGACTAATCATGGCGTACACGTGCTCCAACTGACGACAAGCACAGTCACCTTACGGCTTGACATCAAAAATAATTAGTGCTACAGCAAAGACAAATTTATCCCTATGATCGTCTGTCAAATTGGGCAGCTAGTTATAATTAGAATTTCTCGTTCTACTCTCATTCCCAAAATTATAAAAAAATGTTTGATCCCATATGATCCTTATATTATTAAAAATAATAATTTCATATTTCGATTTTTGTAAAAACCACTTGTTAAAACGTTTCAAAAACAAAGAAGTAGTCGATAATAATGCTCTGGAACAAGATCGGTCCTTGAGCGTAAAAACTTTTAACTTTTTATGTTTAAAATTTTGTGACACAAATGGAAAATAATTTACTTTTGTGGCAATACAATTCTTAAAAGCAACATATGAATATAAAATTTTTTTAAGAAAATATTTCCAAGCTTGACTCACTAGGCAGTGAAAGCCTAGGAATTTAATATTAAAAAAAACACTACGCTTCTCTCTCAATGGGTTGTGTTATCCGTGCGCTGTTGTGAAACAGTTTTAATATATGTAGTTTTAGTGTATAAAAAAGCTTCTGTATTTTTATACATATTTAAACTTCTCTCTATAGACTTTTGACCATCTTACTTATGTAATAAAAACTACTTAAGTGAGTGTGGGGATATTTTGTTTATAAAATTTTACATCAAGTCCAAACTCTAGTTCTGTCCAGCTGGATATTGCTATTTTGTTTTGTTTACTTACCTTTATATTATATACACTTTCAACAACTTGCCTGTTGCTTAAAAACTAGATTTGGATATCATTAACTTTATGGTCACCAATTACAGGGAAAAATTGTATGCACTTTAAGAGCAGAAAAACTAATCTTCATTCGATGATCTTCTCAACTGCAATCTAACTACCCGTGCTGGTTGAACACTATTCCTAAGTTTAGTGTCAGATTCGTATTTAAAATAATCCCTTTTTAATTGTTGCAATAGTTTATTCATTTACCTTCTTCCCTAGATGAAAAAAAACTGATAGATCCATTGGGTAATTAATATATAGGTGGGATCTCGGAAACTCTAGGGGATACGAAGATGGTTGAATTGGGGCTAAGTTGCGGAGTTTCCTGAGTAAAAAAATGCCGTTTAAAAAAAGGAAATTTTGAAAAACGATTTTTATTTTTTCCTAGCTCCGTTTTAAAATGGATTTCACAATTAATTGCACATTTGCATTTACACTTTTTTTGCGCTATTTGATTTTGTATCCGACGTTTTCTCACTCGACCATCATCATCCAATTTATTTTTTCTTATCGGCACTATGGCGCTCATAATAAAAAATAAATTTGATGGTGGTAGCTGAGTGACAACATTAGTATGCAAATTATTTTGTAATCCGTTTTAAAATAAAGCCAGGAAAAATAAAAACAAATTTCAAAAATGTAATTTCTTGGATATCTCCGGAAAAACTCGGAATTTTAAAATTTCCTTAACGGCATCTTGTTTTAGTCACATAATATACCCAACTTTTTTGTTTTCTATAGTTTTTGAGATCCCAATGGTGAGGGTAGAATTTAAATTACCCTGTATAATTTCAATTATTGTGATGAGAGATTCATTTGCATAACATTATTGCTGGATATTATTTGTTTCAGTTTCGCAAAATAAACTAAAAATTCACCATAATATCTAGTAATTAGCTTTCGCGGCCTGTTCTAAAGATACAACAACTTTAAAAATTAAACAAAAAAAAAATTAAATGTTTTTGTTAGATTGCATATTATTATTGCAATGTGCCTTTCAATTATCTGAAAAAAGTCCTTGCCATAAGATATCTGAAACAGGCGAATTAGCATAAATGGCTCATAAAAAGACAAAAAATAATTCTGTTTAACTCACCAAAAGGTCATTTCAATTTATTTTAGACTTATCAAGTGATAGCCAGTCAAATGCTTCAGAGAGTTGTATCATGAATCCTCGTGAAAGTCGGCTGCGGTTCCGTGGGTGGGATAAGCAGCGGTAGCCACCCACGCACGTAAAAAAATATTTTTAATTATTTCCTCCCAATTGTCAAATTATAGCTAACCCAATATTTTTAGGAAGAAAAAGTCAGCTTCCTTCAAAGTGGCGGATTATACATCAGCTGGTCGCACGAACATAAAAAATATATATTTAGTGATTTCCTCTCAATTGAAAATGTATCACAATAGTTTATATGCTATTGTAAATAAATAAAAATGTCAGCTGGTTGTATCTCGGTGAAAAGATTGTCAGCTAATGCCCCGAAAGGTGTAACGCAGGAGACAGAGCATATATTGCCTATACTAAATATTTACATTATAAGTAACTAGTATTTCGCCCGCGTGGACTACACAATTTTAGCTGTTTTGGTTTTTTCCCGTGCTCGCGGAATATTGCTCCTCCCTTCCCTTTTAATTCATCGCGTCACATCAAATCACCCCCCCCCCGCGCTTTGTCTTCCATCACACACTACGTGGTGTAGCGCGCGTAGTGCGTTTGAGCAAGTTTTATTTTACCGTATTCCATTTCTTATTATTTTGTAATATGAATGCGGTTCCATACAAACTTTCATCCCCCCACTCTACCCATTTACGGGAAAGTTTTCTAAAATCCTTTCTTAGCTGACGTCTCCTATTTTTCTGAGCAATCAGAAGCCTAATTACACTGGGCAACATTTGATCTACGCGGGAACGCCGGAAGCGGTTAGGTGCTACTAGAGTTTTTGGGGACGCTTAATACGATGAGAGGATCGGTTAACCTCCATCGCGTCAGGTTCAAGGTCATTTAAAGGCCAAGTGAAGAAAAACCATTGAAAAAAATGTGGAAAAATTGTATGCATATGTTTTTGAGATCGTTGAATCCAAATCCGGCGTTTATTTACACTTTGGATTTATCTTTATGTATGCATGTTTCCTAGCATTTTTTCTCCACTTGACTTTCAAATGACCACGAACCTGACCTTATGAAGGTTAACTGTCCTCAAAATCGGATTCACCGACCTAGAAAACGTATGAATTTTTTCATATTTTTCGAATTGTTCTTAACATTTTCATCCCAAAAACACTTAATAACCTTGAAATGACCCTGGATGACCTTTAGGATAGATGTAAATAGACAAAAATAAATGAATAAATTTTTCCAATGAGTTCTTTCTTTACCTGACCTATAAATGACCTTGAACCTGACGTAATGGAGGTTAATCGATTCTCTCATCGTAATCAGCGACTCTAAAAACCCTAGTAGCACCTAACCGCTTCCGGCGTCCCCGCGTAGATCAAACCTGTGTTATTAACTCCCATATTACCAACTTTAAAAATAACTTTTTTTTATATAAAGCTTTTATCCCCATTTTAACCGCCAAAGGTATGTAATTCCAAAAATGTTAAAACCTAGTCCAGAAATGATAGAGTTCGATCTAAACTTTTACCCTCCATTCTACCCCTTTAGGGGCAAAGTTATCTAAAATTCTTTCTTAGCTTACGTCTTCTAGTTTTCTGCGTAATCAGAAACATTATAACCAATTGCCATATTTACAGCTTCGAAAATGAAAATTTATATAAACTTTCACCCTCTCCTAAGGGGTGTTATTTCAAAAATGTTGAAACAGATAATTTTTAATCGTAATTAATAACCTACATAACAATTCTCATACTTCTGAATCCAGAAATGACTAAGTTCCCCTACCTACTCTTTTAGGAGGGGGAAGTTTCCTAAATTCCTTTCTTAGCTAAAGTCTTCTATTTTTCTGGGTAATCAGACATCTAATTACCAACCCCCATATTTACAACTTGAAAAATGACAACTTTTCTGTACATATAACTTTCATCCCCATTTTAACCTCCCCAACAGATGTAATCTAAAAAATATTAAAACGGCTCATTTTTAATCATAATCAAAAGCCTAAATACCAATTTTTATACTTCTATGTCCAGAAATGATGAAGTTCAAAACAATCTTTCACCCCCCCACCTTGTACCACTTTAGGGGGTTACTTTTTTAAAATTCTTTTCTAGCTTATGGCTCTATTACCACCGCCATTTTTGGTTATTTTTATGTCAAATGCAATTAGTTTAAATATTTCAACTAGAGGGCGTACACGTATCGAATTTCAATTATTTATTTCTTTGCGTAAATCGGTTGTAAATTTTCAAGGTAATCTCAACAAAAAAGGGTGGAATGTGGCTGCCTGGATATCAGGCGGTGTTGCCGTTAACAACAAAACTATTGATAATACCACGAAAATTTTGTTTTTAATTTAAATTGTATTTTGTAGATAGCGTCGCGGTAGTTATCATAAATATGGTTTTAATTTTATTTCTCGACATCATTAAAATGCTTTTTTATACTCTCTTGCACGCCACGAGGACTCGAGTCCAAATACTATATCGTAACGTGGGCGCCTTCAGGGAAATAAGGTTGTTTTTTAATACAAGCCTTAAGAAATTGTGGTTATGATAAACGAAATTGGCTGGAAGTAATTCCACAATCTCGACATTCGGGGTATAAACGACCGGACACAGGTTCTGGGCTTTTGGAGTAGGACAGTAAAATGATGCATATGTGACAAACCTCTAGTCGTTCTCGTGGGTACATTCAATTTAGGACAATAGCAGCTGTAGAACAGGGATAATTCACCAACCGCTCGTTGATGAGTAAGCGATCAAAGGCTTGATGCGAGCATCGGGTTGCCGATAAGTCGATCCGTTGGATCGCATCAAGGATAAGCAGTGTTGAAGGCGGGGCCGCTCCCCAAATGTGGAAACTATATTTGAGGTTGGGCCTTATTTGCGAAACAGAGGTATACAAAATATGTAAGGAAAAGTATTTTTGAGCTCTAAAGAGAAAACCCATTTTTTTAAGCCGAAGTGACTACAGAAGAAATTTGCATATGCCCGCTAAGATCCTGCTCAAAAGAAATGCCTAACAGTTTGAATCCTTATTGTTAGAAAATTCGTTAAAATTTACCAATTTATTTCTTAATTATGCTACATTTTATACATTGTAAAGTAATAGTTTTAGTTCTGTCACTACCCTCACGTAGTTTCTTGTACTCAAGCTGACAATTCTAGTCATAGCTGTTGGTAAATATGCGTTTATAAAAAGGACCTTGTTAGGGTTTGAATGTAATGACTTAAAAAAATGGTGGATTAATATTATAATTATGCTTTTTAAATTTTATTAAAATATAAGGTACTAAAAAGGAGTAAATAAAACTAAATACCATATTTCACAGTACAAAATATGTAAATATATTTGTCATATTTTTTTTATTTAAAATGATTTACATAAATCAATTATAAAATTAAATTGGCAAAACATTTACAGTGATACCACTGAATTCCACAATCAAAATTATCACATTTCAGCATCGGACGTCCATCATCTGGTTTTTATTTACGGTATTGGGACGAGTCAGAGAATAGAATAATATGGAGGCAACATGAGAACAAACTTCTCCCAAACCAGTTATATAAGTGCAGTGTGCACTTGATACACTTCCATCATTTAAAATTTTGATCCATACTTTAAATGGCTTTTCCGTAGTTTTCTGGGAGTGCCCAGCCTGAAACAAAGACATAATATTACCTAATTTTAATATTACTATATTTAAAAAAAAAAGCAAATTACATGAATGTTTCAAAAATTATACAATAATTACTTATAAACATAAGGCAGCTGTCTAATATAAAATGATAATTTTTTCCCAAATATTTTATAATTATTCGGAATGATTTAAAAGACAGATCTTAGGGGAAAATACAGAACACAGATTAGTGAAGTTAGGTTTTTGTAAATTAGCCCTAAATGTGTTCCAGTACTTATGTCATGAGGAAAGAATTTAAGTGGACAACACAAAATTGAAATTAGTACTTGGAAAATCCAATTTATAAGCAAAATATTGTTTTTTTGAAAATCTACTAAATATTCTTAAAAAATTACTTAAACTCCTGTTCTACACCTCAAAAATAAAGAATAAGGAAAGTTTTATTTAAAAAATCGGGGTTTTTCTAGGTGTTTCCACTATTCCGAATTAATAACTACTAAATATATAAAAGTTTGTGTAAAACATGTGTAAAATTTCAGGAAAGTTTAACCACAAGAGTTTTAAGGAGTTATATTTCAAATATTATCAAATAACTTACCTTGCCAAGAACCAGGAAAGCTTCCACATTGATTTACTTTACAAAGATTGCAAGTGCGGCACCAGATTCATAATTTTTATAAGCCTGTAAGCTTTTGTATGCTTTCATTTGTTGTCCAGTGTAAAAGCTATTACTTCAAATTAAGTAATTTAATTGGGCAAATCACTAATATTTAGAGTTATAGGGCTACTAACAGGGAATAAGGATCAACATAGTCTATTAATTTTAGTTTTTCGTCGTATCGGCACTTCCCATCACCATTTAAGGTACTACACACTACGAGACACATTTAAACTATTTTTTACAAAAAATTGCCAAAAAAAAAGCACTTTTCCTTATCCGAAAGTTCGGCAAAACTATTGACTTTTTAAAGGTTAGGTTAGGACAGAACCGAAAGTAAGCAGTGTTGCCGCGGCTTGTTTTACAAATTCCGCTTTTTGTTACACAAAATTTCGCTATTTTCCGCTACGCTTATTAAAATGTTTGTTTCGTAAAAATAATATATAAAATAAACTAAACGGCGACCGGTGACGTGTTGAAAATATATGGTTATTTTTTAATTACCGGGCCCACGGCTGATTGTATTGAAATTTTGTATACTGGGGTTTTTTGGGGCGCTAATCACGAATCTGAAGTCAAGTTTTGTCGAATACTTTTAGTTTTTAAGTTATAACGCCCCACTTGGACGTAACCTCAAAACTGCACAAACTTTTCTAAAATTGCTCCTGCTTAAAACTGATTACAGCCAAAATGGAAGATTTGATGGAAATACACTTAATATTTTATAAGATAAATTTAATTTCACTTTCGTTTAACAAATATTTTTAAATAAAAAAAAGCACAACAAATACTTTCCAAAAATATTATTTTTACTTTTATAAATGTCAACAAAATTGTCTAGGGATTTTAGACGCCAGGGACCTGCGAAACAATTGAATGGCTTATTTTTTAAATTTAAATCGCGAAAAATAAAAATAACTTAAATTTAAAAACTAGGCCATTCAATTTTTTTCGCGTGTCGCTGGCGTACCAACATAAAACTGTCTAAAATATCTAGATAATTTTGTTGACATTTATAAAAGTAAAAAAAATATTTTTGTTGTGTTTTTTTTTTTGTTAAAAATATTTGTTAAATGAAGATGAAATTAAATTTACTTTATAAAATAATAAGTGTATTTTCATAGAATCTTCCATTTTGGCTGTAATCAGTTTTAAGAAGGAGGAATTTTAGGAAAGTTTGTGCAGTTTTAAGGTTAGGTCCGAGTGGGGCGTTATAACTTAAAAAATAAAATTGTCCGACAAAATTTGACTTCACCCCAACAAACCTAGTATACAAAATTTCAATAAAATCGGCCTTGGCCCGGTAAGTAAAAAATTGCCAAATATATAATAGACTAAATTAAATTACTTTATCAAAAAAGTATTTTAAATTTTGAATATTTAAAATCGTATTAGACACACTATTAGTAATAGGAACGTATTTAATGGGCCTCATCTAGCAGCAAAAGACGAAGCGATGAATAAAATAGCCGCAAAGTTAGAACGTAAATAGTTTTAACCTTTAAAATATTTTTTGTTTTTTTGAACGCAATTTTAAAAACTATTTTACCTTACAAAATATTTTTGCGCTATTTTATAAGCGCTAAGTCCGACCCTGAGCACGCGTAATCATGAATGAAAATTATGAATGACACCGCCCTCTGGCGAGAGGAGGCTGGAACCTAAGGGCGTGAATATTCAAATAACTGAAATCGTCTGCTCAACCGCTCAGAGTAGTACGTACATATGCTTCCCCTACTAGATAAGCAAAAGAGACGGATATACTTCCCGATTCGGTATGATCCGTTACGAGCGGAGGAGAAATTTGACATAAGCACAAAATGTTGGTTTTTCGTGTTTTCGGTACTTTAGGTACCAAATATATCAACAAAAACAAAAGTTTAAGTGGTATTTTTGGAAGAAATCACATTTAAAGAGATTGGAAATTAGGTTCCGCTACTGAAATTTCTTATTTTGTGCGTCAGTCGTAAGAATCGCGCTGTTTTGTATTGACGATTGAATTGTACAAAATTCGGTGTTTTAGAATTATAAAAACCAACAATTTATGAATAAAACGGACGAAAAAAAATACCCGTACTTGGTCGTTAGTTCTTCCTTGAATACTCTTTCAAATCTCGGGTAAGTCCTCTTGTTTTTACTCAAGTGTTTGGTACCCAACTAGGAGCTTGTTTTCATGTGTAAAATGTTACGTTTTTAAATATGGCCGCCAGTGGAAATGGAGCCTTATGTTCATCAGGGATAATGTAAGATTCTAAGGGTAAAAGTATTTTTTAAATCGGTCCGGTAGTTTCGGAGCCTATTCAATTTAAAAAAACAATAAAATATTTTCACTTTATAATATTATAGTATAGATAAAAATGGGCAAAATAACGCCGGATCATATTGATGCTTGATAACCTATCAAGGAGAACTGCATTAATAATAGTTAAGTTGCCGATTTCTTATTAGCCTTTAGCATAATTGATGACAAGGCAAGTATAGATATCAGTACTACCTTACGATGTACGTAGATCGGAGCCCTTGTCGGAAGAATTCTTTTTTTGTTTTCTAGTTAATACCTAGGAATAACCAAAAGTGTAGAATTTATATCCTAGTCTATGTAATAATGCATATCGTCACTTTAATTGCAAAAGGTTGTATGTACATATTTTTATTTTTTTTATTGCACGTAAATGTGACATTTTATGTGTTACACACTAACAAAACATCTTATGTAATGAGCTGATCTATTATGAATTATAATAAAAAAACAAAGAGTTCTATTTCAGTATGTTTTCTTTGGGATTACTCGCCTTACAATTTCTTGGTCCAGGTCCCGTGGAATAACGAACTGACCTTGCTCAGTCCTATTGACCCCTATAAACTTGCAGATCGCCTGCAACAAATAAACAAAAAACCCAAAAAATCAAAAGCACCCATTTACGTTTTGCTGGCAAGTCGGCCACCGTTGTCAAGATTAAAAATTAAAAAAAAAATAAACTGAACTAAAATAATAAAATTATAACAAAAGGTCATAAATAGTAAAAAGCTCCCAGAATTTCCTAACTTTTTGATCCAAAATTTCTTTAAATTTAGTTTAAATTTCTTTTTTGATTTTTTATCTCGACAGCGGTCACTGCCACCGAAACGTTCATTAGTATTTTTAATTTTTTGGGCTTTTTGATGGTTTCTCTTCTTTTTTGTTGCAGGCGATCTACAATTTTATAGGGATCAATAGGACTGAGCAGGCACAGTTCGTTATACCCCGGGAGCTGGACCGAAGTGGTCCCATTTTCTAAGAAATTGTAAGAACACATACTGAAACATGAATCCGCCACAAAACTATAGAACATATTTAAAAAAAAGGTCTATGTTTTCCCAGCTGAAAATTGTATTTCCAAAAGGTCTTATGTTAAAACCTTTTGCAATTACAGTGTCGATATATCAGAATAATAATAAATAAAGCGTCTGTTAGAAAACACTTATTTAACTTTATTTTATACTTCTGTTAGTCTTAAATGGTCTAAGTTTACCGTATTGTTAACTTTTTCTCAATTAATTATACTTTTTCATGGTCACTGTGCTTATAATTAATATTATATTTTAGATAATAGGGGATTTATGACTGCAAATGGCCAGCCCGACAATTCAAGGGCAGCTAGATTAATTTTAAAAGATTATATGAACGGAAAATTGTTATATTGTCATGCTCCTCCTAGTCTAGACCAAAGTACTTTTCATACTTGGCCTGAGAGACAAAAAACAACTTTAGAAAATAGAGTTTTGCCACCTAGAGAAGCACGAGCTATTCGGGTAAGTGTGTCTATCTATCTTTTTTTATTGATACAGATAATTAATTTAAGGGTACACCAAAATAAAAATAACAGCTAAATACGGTCTGGTTTCTTCTTTTAGCCGGTCCTAAGTCATGTTGATCCACTTCAACTAGCAGAATACCGTGGAAATCTTGCTATTACCGTCGATTATATTTTGAAATACTTTTACAGGGGGCAAAAAGATACAATATTTTATAAATATTTCTGTTGATATTGATTTTGGCTGTAAAAAAATGTCATGTTTGGCACTGGCGAAGCCAGATAGCCCAATCAATATACACAAAAATTTTTCAAAATCTAGAATTTACCCGTCAGGAATTGAAATTTTAGATTTAGATAGTTTAACAGTAGAGCTATCTATGCAAACAAATTTCTCCACGGATATTTATCTGTGGGTACCTGTGCACACCTGTATTTACCTGATTTTTTTTTATTTTCATACAACATTTTAAAAAATCGAAAGACAAAAAAAGATTCAAACAAAAGTTGTACCTAAGATCTTAATCTACAACTTTTATTTGATTTTTTTAAATATTTTTATGGAGGTAAAGCGAATTTTTGAATAGAGTCAATTGTACAGGTATGTAAGAGGTCCCTTTTTACCAACATTATTTTAACGTAACTCTTTAAAAAATGAAGAGAGAGAAAAAAATTCTAAATAAAATTTGTAAATAAATTGTTAAGCTAAAACTTTTGTATACTTTTTTTGATATTTTATTAAGTTATGTACAAACCAGCATTATATTTATCTACTTAAAAAAAAACACAAAAGAAAGCCAGTGTTGTTAAACAGAAGTTGTAACATACGTTTTGAGCTGCAATATTTGTTTGAACATTTTTTTGAAAAGTAGCTTTATTACAGAGGTATACTTAATTGTAGCGATAAAATATTGTTATACGCGTGAGTAACTCCATAAAAATATCAATGCATTCTACTGAATGTTAAGTCAAACGTAACTCGTCGCTTAAAAATCGCACCAAGATGATTAAATGCATACAGAGGGTTGAACGAGAAAAAATAAATATATGGCTTAAGTCCATGCTTGCTCAGATTAAAAGGAAAATGTCCCAAGTCACCGTTGTCACGACTATATACAAAAAATAAACGAATCAAGTAAATTTTAAGACAAAATTATTACAAAAGCGATATTTTTTTGCCAAAAAAACTAACAGGCAAAATATTAAAATGAAACAGTTTTATCCCCCCTGTAACATTTGGTCTATGTGACTTTTTGCCATGTTCATCCGAGGCCGACGATAAGTAATAACTGGCAAATGTAAACCATAAATGGTTAAAAATTTAGAAAGGATTATTTTTTCAAATGTAAACAGGACTGTCTCTGTAGGCAAGTATTTCGGCTGTCTGTCCTTTAAAATCCGACGACTTATTCGTATAGCGTTTACTTTTTGGATGGTGACACTACTTTCTTAATAACATCTAGATTCATTTGAGGATCTATTTGACGTAACTGTACCCTTGCAAAAAACATAATAATAAATATACACTTTATATCTCCTATCCTTTAATATTTTATCTTTAATTACGAGGTAGGTTTGAAAAGTCCGTGCAAAAATAAAAACTACCTACTTGTTTGGGGTAAACCTTTTTTATTTTTCTAGCTTATACACTTCGTCCAACGATGTTCCAGTTTGTTGATCCCTTTTAAATAATAGGATTCGTTCAAGTCTGCAAAATATCGATCAGTGTCTGCAATCACAATCACTTCCTCGTTTGAATAGAATCTTTGTCCCCCCAGCCATTTCTTCAAATTGGGAAACAAATAGTAGTCCGAGTGAGCCAAGTCTGTAGAATAATTTTGTGACCACAACTGCTGAGGTGTGTGCTGGTGCGTTGTCGTGATGGAAAAGGACTTTCTTGTGGGCCAATCGTGGGCGTTTTTCTTGCAGCTCGGTCTTCGGATGGTCCAATAATGATGAATAATATGCACCTGTAATAGTTTTACCCTTCTCCAGATAGTCGATGAGGATTATCCCCTGCGAATCCCAAAAGACAGTCGCCACAACCTTTCCAGCCAAAGGAACGGTCTTCGCCTTTTTTTGTGCAGATTCCCCCTTGGTAACCCATTGCTTAGATTGTTGTTTGGTCTCAGGAGTATAGTAATGAATCCATGTTTCATCCACAGTGACGAAACGACGTATAAAGTCCTCCGGATTCTTCTGGAACAGCTGCAAACCATCCTTGCAACACTTCACACAATTCCGTTTTTGCGGATAGCTTTCTCATGTCCAAATGTTCATGTAAAATATTATGTACCCGTTCAGTCGAGATGCCCACAGCACTAGCAATCTCATGTACCTTAACTCTTCTGTCATCCATCACCATATCATGGATTTGATCAATGATTTCTGGAGCGTGACCTCCACAGGCCATCCAGAACGTTCAGCGTCACTTGTGATCATATGACCAGTCCAAAATTTTTGAAACCACTTGTAAACTGTTCTAATCGAAGGTGCGGAGTCACCATAATGTTTATCAATCTTCTCTTTAGTCTCCTGAGGCGTTTTACCTTTCATAAAGTAATGTTTAATCACCACACGAAATTCTTTTTAGTCCATTTCTTGAAAATCACTTGACTTCCTTGATTCACACGAATGCCAAACACAAAGAAATAGACCAATATGGTTGACACTTGGTGTGCGTTCATTCAACAGATGCTACTAACTAAACATGACCATGATACGCGCCGGTGGTGCCATCTCTCGGACTTTGCACGGACTTTTTAAACCATCCTCGTAAATTATTGGCAGATTCACAATTGGTGAATTCGACAGAGATTAGATTTTTTTTCCTTAATTTTTTTTAATCTACTTAATTAAGTTTTAAGTTAGGAAATTCCTTTGCTCTTTTTAAATAATTGTACCTTCCCATATAAAAACAAGTTTTTCTGCTGCTTCATAAAAACCGATAAATCAGTCATTTTATAAAATATAGTTTTTTGTAGGGTGTAATAAAATTTAAAAATAGGCTTTAATTCGCAAAACGTGACAGTATAATCAGAAACAGTGACAAATTATTAATGGCATAAATCAAAAAGAAAAATAATATAACCTCTAAAGAATATATAGATAAAATATATTTATACTACATTCACCCAGGGGCTATTTCCCTGTATAGTCTTGTAAATTATGTGGTTTGTTTTTTAATCTGGTAGATCTTTTCGAACTCGAATTTTTGTTATTTAAATTGAATTTATGAATTTCTGCTTCTTCTTCATTATTTTCTAAAGTAACATCTCCTCTAGGTGCTCACTATTTAATAGCTACCGTACTTTCTTTTCAAATTTATTTTTACGAACAAACTTTTTTAATCAGACTCTGCGAACTCTGTAACCATGAAGAAATAGATGTTCCACTAGTTGATCGACGTTGATAATTAAATAGACTTTTATGTGGAGTATTATTAGCTGCTGTAAATAAACTTCTTACAGAATGTAAAGCATCTGGTAAAACTATTTCCCGTTTAGTAGTGTCCAAATTTCTAGTTTTAAGTGTTAAAGTAACTGCTTTCCATATTGTACCGTTCTACTTTTCAGCTTATCCATTTACCTCGGGATTATATGGAGTTGTTCTACTTAAGGCAATGCCTTTAGAATGAAGGTAATCAATAAACTCCTTTAAAGTAAAACTGGTTCCACGGTCCGAATAGACAGAATAAGTTATTTAGACATGCTGTAGCAGTTTGACTAGATGTGTCGGTACACGGAAAAGCCCATAGAAATCTTGAAAACTCATCAACTATCGTTAAAATATAGCATTTTTTGGATGAATTAGGGATTCGACCTTTGAAATCAATATTTAGTCTTTCAAAAGGTACCGTTGCTTTAATTAAATGTTTGTGTTCATCTTTTGTATAAAATTTAGGTTTAACTTCAGCACAACGCAGCTGTCATTCGTCTTATATCTTCTATTGAATAGGGTAGATTACGTATTTTTACAAAATGGTACATTCTTGTTACACCAGGATGTGATTAAGAAGAGTGTAATTCAAACAATTTGTTTGTAATGCTGTTACAAACTTGATAATGCATCTGCTGCAGCATTAGATTTTCCAGGACGATAGATGATATCGTATTTAAAACATGAAAGTTCCAAACGCCATCGCGTTATCTTTTCATTTTTGATTTTTCTAGAATGATTTCTATTAAATTGAATGAAACTGATTTCTGGTCTGTTACTAATTTAAATTGTCTTACAATCAAAAAGGGTCTCCATTTCCTTAGTGCCCCAACACAAGCATAGGTTTTTTTTTTCAATTAAAGAATGTCTGGGTTCAGAATCTGTAAGGGTACAAGAAAAGAAAGCAATAGGTCTTCCCATTTGACTAAGAGTAGCAGCAATAGCCAAATCGGATGCATCTGTTTCGACAGTTAAAATTTCTTTATCACTAGAATTGTCCATAGAAGAGAGTTTGCTATATTAGTTCTTGATCTTTGAAATGCAAAATTTAAGTCTATATTCATAGGAAAATACTTACAATCTAGAAGGCCACGACTTTTTAAATCTGTAGGAATTGGTAGGTCTAAAAGAGGTTTTAGTCGATCAAAATCAGGTTTTATTATTTTATTTTTGATAGTATAGCCGATAATATTTACTGATTGTTTATTAAAGTTACATTTATCTTTGTTTAAAGTAAGTCCATATTTTTGAGCTGCATCTAAAAATTTTCTGTCTATATGGTTTTCACCATAGACTGAGGTCGTCCAAGTGTGCAAATACGCCTTGTAAATTTTCTTTTTGAATAACTGAATCAATCACTCTTTGGAAACAAGAAACACCATTAGTGACACCAAATGGAATTCGTCGAAACTGATTCAATCGACCTTCTGCTTCGAAAGCTGTGTAGGGTTTATCAGCTTCTTTAATAGGTATTTCGTGGTATGCATATTTTAGATTAATTGTGATAAATATTTTATACTTTAATATTTTTGAAACTAACGATTTAATATTAGGAAGAGGATAGGCATCAGGTAAAGTAAATTTATTAATAGTCTGAGAATAATCAACGACCATACGACGTTTATGATTGTCACTTTTAGTTACTATTACTTGGGCTTTCCATGGTGAAATATTTTCTTTAATGATCTCCTTTATTAGATTTTGGATTTCTTCTTTAATAAATTGCTCATCTTCATCCGAATGCCTTCGAGATTTTGTTGCGATTGAGTAAACATTTTCACTAAGATTCAAGAATAAGTATGGTGGTTCAACTTTAGCTTCAGCTAAACAACAGATTAAAAGTGGTGGTTTAGATCCTCCAAACTATATTTCAATGAATTTATGTTGTTTCATAATATCGTAACCAACAATAATGTCAGCACAAAGATCTGGCAAAACTAAAACTTTTATTTGATTATATTTTTCATTTTCTATTTGAAGATTACTAAACAATTTGTAATATATGTTTAATTGAAAACTCCTGATTTAAAAAGGTATCTGAACTCCCAGTACTACTGTACAGTACTACGAGCGCTTTAGCATCCATGTTATTAATAAAAACATTTACTACTGCTTTTGAAAGAGTAATGAATGTTTTAGATGAAGAAGCTATTACAAAAGTTGTTGCAGAAGCCGGGCTTTGTTTGGTTTAGATTTGTAGATTTCATGCACATTTTCACCTGACCCCTTTTTTGACAGTTTTGACAAATAGCATTTCTCGCCGGACACATAGAACGTGGGTGTCTAGCATTTCCACAAAAATAGCATGTTTAAAAATATTTTTGATTCTTAGAATAAACAGAGGCTACATCTGTTTCTTCTAATGTATGAGTTTTAGAACATGAAGCACTGTTAGCAAAATTTGATGTTGTATTGTTATACGATTTGGCTTTTTTTGAGAATCTTCTAATAATCTCGATTTAGAGGCTGCTTCATCTAAAGATAAAGTAGTAAATGTCAGTAATCTTTGGTGGATGTTAGACTGTATAATGCCGTTTATGAAAGCATCACGGATAAAATCTTCTTTGCTTTGTTGAACAGATACAGCTTTAAAATTACAATTTTTAGACAAAAGCTTAAGTCCTTGTACATATTGATCAACAGTTTCGTTAACTTGTTGTTTTTGAGTAGACAAAATATATCTGGCGTATATTTCATTTGTTGGTATATACACTTTCTAGAATTTGTATAGCAGAATCGTACGATATTATTTCACTTATATAATCATTAGATGATACAAAATTAATTAAAAGCATGTTCCTATCTTTGTCTTCAAGTGATTTCTCTTTAGGTGAACTGCTTTCTAAGAAATTTTTAAATGTTTTTACATGTTTTATTTGCAAATTAAATTGTAATAAAAATACCTTTTAAAGAAATAGCCTTTAATTCGCAAAACCTGACGTTCTGATTATAGTGACAAATTATTAATGACATAAATTAAAAAGACAAATATTATAACCTCTAAACCAGTGTTTCCCAAACTTATCTAAAGCGCGACCCCTTTGTTAAAAAAATTGTTCACGACCCCTACTCATCACCCAAACCAAAATAGCGACAAAAATAGCGTGCCTAATTTACAACTGATGGTTTCTCAAATTTTATTTTACTTTTACTGTTTAAGTTTAAACTAAATACATTTAAAAAATTCAACAATTATTTTAATAATTGGTGAGATCTGTTCCACTAGTAAACTAGTAGTACTTCTGCCAGACTAGCATTTACAATAAAATAAATAATAAAAAAAGTCGACTGCACATTGTACACCGCGACATCTTTGTTTGTGTCTACATCGCAATACTTTTCCATGATATTCGTGAAGGCTCTACTCCTTACTTCGTTAGTAGATGGCACTCTGGAACGTTCTCGTAGCCTCGTTTCGGCTTTATATAAGCGGCGATGTGCAATGAGACCTCAGTTCGAAACAGCGCGTTGTGGCGAATGCAGCGGTATTAAGTAATGACAAAATATTTTGCGACTTACGTATTCCCGTTTACGTCTACGATAAATTACAAATTATGGATAAGTTTTTAAAAAGAAGTGCAGAACCATCTACGTCTGAAAGTGGCAGTAATAAAAAGAAAAACAGACTTTACAGTGATGATTATCTTAAATATGGTTTTACCATTATTTCCAATAAACCACAATGTGTTATTTGTGGAGAAGTATTGTCAAACGAAAGCATGAAGCCATCAAAGTTACTTCGACATTTAAATAGCAAACATCCAGATAAAAAAGACAAACCCGTAGAATTCTTTGAAAGAAAGCTGAACGTCCTTCACAAACAGCAAGATACTTTTCAATTGGCAACCACTACTAACGAAAAAGCATTATTAGCAAGTTATAAAGTTAAGCTTCATCGCGTTGCCAAAACTAGTAATCCGCACACAATTGCTGAAAATCTGATTTTGCCAGCAGCTGTTGAAATGGTACATATAATGATCGGTGAAAAAGAGGCTGCAAAGTTAAAAACAATACCTCTGTCAAATAATACTATCCAAAGAAGAATTAGTGATATGGCAGAAGATATTCAAGCGCAAGTTGTGGAAAATCTTAATAAATGCACGCGTACTTCTCTCTTCAAATGGACGAATCCACGGATATATCTAACTGTGCCCAATTTATTACGTTTGTAAGATATGATACAAACAATGGCATTCAAGAAGATATTTTATTTTGTTATCCCATTGGCGACCAATACCATTGGAAAATGTTTATTCGACAGTTTTGTGAAACGCACAAGTAAATATGTTATTGACTGGGGAAAATGTATTGCTATATGCACGGATGGCGCGAAAGCTATGACAGGACATCAATCTGGTCTTGTCGTCAGATTACAAGAAATAATGCCTAATGCCACATGGAGACATTGTTTACATCGAGAAGCTCTGGCGTCAAAAGCTTTACCTCCCTGAAATGGACTGTGTTATGAAAACCATCATTAAAGTTGTAAATTCCATTAAAGGAAAAGCTTTACAGACCCGTATTTTTCGAAAAATCTGCGAAGACATGGGTGCTATATTTCAAAATCTTCTTTATCACACCGAAGTAAGGTGGCTTTCAAGGGGCAACGTCTTAAAAGGGTATTTCACTTAAGAGCAGAGCTTTTAATGTATTTGAAAGATGAGAAGTCCCCATATGAAAATCAATTTTCCGATCCTATTTGGCTTTTGAAACTAGGTTTCCTTGCTGATATTTTCGAACAATTAAATATTTTGAACAGTAATTTGCAAGGTCGCGACATTAATATAATTACAGCCACAGATAAAATTAAGGGGTTTATAAGAAAAATCGATTTATGGTCAACTTCACTTGGCAAAAAGCAGCTCAATTCATTCCAGTGCATTCAGGAAATTATAGAAAATGTATGTTACAATGCTACAAATTTTGAACAAGTTTTTGCAGGCATGCAAGTTACTTTGCTTAATTTAAAACAAAAGCTCTGTGATTATTTCCCCGAAGAAATTCAAAACAGTTACGACAGTTGCAGATGGATACTGAATCCGTTTTTAGCCGATTCCTTTCAACATGCTGAAATACCAATAAACATGAAAGAACAACTTATTGAAATATCAAGTGATGGAATGTTCAAGCTGCAATTTTTTTTCCCAGAACCCGGACGAATTTTGGACCAAAAAGATGCAGGAATACCCTCAGTTGGCGAATGAAGCTGTAAAATGTTTGGTTCCATTTGTAACATCATATTTATGTGAGTTAAGTTTCTCGTCTATGACTGCCATTAATACAAAAGTGAGAAATCGTCTCGTACTTGAAAACGATATAATTGTGTGTCTCAAATACACAGCCTGTGATTTGAAAGACTAGTTTCAAAAAAACAGGCGCATGGGTCTCATTAACATTGTAATATTTGACTTTATTTTTTTCTTTTATTTTTACCAGGACTTTTTAAGAACTTTTAATATTTAGTTTTTTATGTTTCGTTTGATAATTAATTGTTAATTTTTATTTACGGCTTTATTAAAATATAAAAATACATGATTTAACAAAGTAGTGTTTTTGTCTTATTTTGGGAAATTTCCGGCGACCCCCTATAGTACCTCATTGCGACCCCCCAGGGGTCGCGACCCACAGACTTTGGGAAACACCTGCTCTAAACAATATATGGATAAAATATATTTACACTACATAGGCTCTGGCCCAATTCTACTTCGGGTGTTTTTGATTATATTGGGAAGTTGCCAACGGCACCAACCATTTCTAATATTTGTTACCGTGTATAATAAGTTTCATCAATGGGAGGGTCCAAGCCCCCTCCCCCACTAGGGTGATGGGTTTTTTATGAAACTTTTTTAATAGTCCTTATATCTAAGGCTCACTAAAGTTTATTAGAAAAAGAAAAGTTAGTAGATGGATAAAACATTTCAGGACCACTATCACTTCGATGTGTTCGCATTGACGGTTTAGGATCTACGACAATTTGACGCGGACAATTGGTCGCGCGATAAATCGACGCGGCAAATATGGCGCGACGGCAATTCGTCGCAGCGACAACTGGACGCGGTCAAATACGACGCATTTAGAATTCGACGCAGACACAATTGGTCGCAGAGACACGGCGCCTTATTTAAAAAGTAGGCTTTTTCTAAATAATGCATTTAATGTAAAAAAAGCAAATCATGGGTGTTTTCTAATACGTCTCTGCATTTTTACGTCTGATATATAATTGGGAAAAATAAAAAGCCGCTTTGCTTACCAGAACTAACCATGACCGACTAGAAATTAGGGCTTTTAAATTTGTCTAAATTATCCCCACATAGAAGTTATTAATTTGATATTTTCTATAAATATTGTAATTGCACTAATCTTCTTTTAGGTATTTTTATCTTTATGTTTTCGTTTGTTTTTTGAAATGGGACTTTCTGTATATTATATATCCCTTGATAGATATTGCTGAATACTATACAGGGTGTTTCCGATCTTGGGACACAAATTTTACAACGATATTTTTGAATATCACAACGATATTTCTCATTGTCAGCGTCGAATTGCGATGCGACGGATTGTCGTACGTCGAAATGACCGCGTCGAATTGTCACACGTCCAATTTGCCGCGACGTATTGACGTAACACCGACGGTTTATACCTGAATCCTATTTTTTCGATTTAATTTGACAAAAAAATACCAACAATAGACACGTATGCATAAAAAATATTTAAGAAAGTTTTACACATTTGATTATTAAACAGATGCCCCAGAAATAACTATTTTTAGTAATTTTATATTAATTTTATATTTAAATTAATATTTAACAAGTATTTTCAGATTAATAATACATTTTTAAAAATTATTAAATAGGTGATTTTTTTATTTCGTTTTTGGTATAGAAATTGCCTATGCAAATTTAAGGTTTTATATAATAAAATCTTACCTTTGCCTAATACGACATTATATATTGTTTCAGGACATTTGTGCTTAAGTGTTTAAATGATCCAGTAGCAATCTAATTTTTAGATTAATTTTCGTGGTATCCTAGGTCCAATGTCTATTAAAATTTTGTTTAAAAACAGTTTCCAGAGAGGCTGCCTGTTTTGAATCCTTATATTTTCCTTTAATCCCATACCACTTAAAATTCTACAACACCATTGATTCTGAACCCAACGATTTCCAATCTGATTTTGACAGTTTTGCCTTCTTGTGTTTAAGAACCTATTAAACAAGTGTTCGAAAATGCAGCAAGTAGCTTTTACAAATGCGTAAATTCTGTTTTTTAAAAATTATTAAACAGTCACAACAAACTGGTTAAAAAAGTACAATATTTGAACGACTTGGGCATAATTTTTTATTAAAACTTATCGTTCCGTCTACATATTAATAAATATTGTTCTTGGGATCTCTGGCTTTTATTAAACGCAACACGAAATCCATAAAATATACTAAATTAATCACATATTTATATAACTGTCTACAACGCAGTATTTTGAAATACTGTTTCGTTAAATTGGGCTTCTAATTATACCATGCATAAAAGTAGTAAACAATAGGCTAAAAAGAGTTCAAAACAAATTTACCAAATCATTATTGTATAAACCCCATTTTTCACTCCCAAAAATATCCTGTGAAACCAGAGTCCTATTGCGTGGAGTAATAAACCTAGAGACTAGGGATCAAGACGAATGTGAGTCGATTCTGTTTGTGACTTATCTTTAACGCAAAAGTCAACCATTCTTACTGCTTTCATGAAAATAATTTACGTGTACTACTACTCTAACTTTGATATACATAAGTGCAATCAGATATAGAAAAAAAACATTACATAGGATTAAGTTAAATTTTACCATTTGGAATGCATTAATTCCATATCGTTGTAATTAGAGATGATTTGATAATATATAAATGTTTTTTAGTCCCTTAAGGTTACAACTGATGATATAGATAAAATATTTTTTAATGATGGGGCGCATGGTGTTCATTCCAGAGGCGTTAAAGGAAAAGCAACGGGCATTCCAGTTAAAAGGTAAATAGTTAAATATTTAAAACTACTCTATTATAACATACATGTTTAACTTTAGTTTTTTAAATTTACAAACTAGGCACAGTATAAATGTAATAGAAATAACGTTATTGGGGCAGTTATTTTACAATTTTTTGCTACTCTTACGGACTTAAAAAATATCTGTTTAGTTCTTAGAAATATAGAAAGTTAGAATTATTTTATTTAGGTTAATAATTTATTTGAAATAAATTGCCTTAGTTTTTCCTTTTTTCGACGGCCATTGCGGATTATCATTAGGGCGCTGGAGGCATCCATTTTACACTTTTCTTGTATCCTGTAGTAAATGAATTCTTTCAGCTAATTCTAGACTTTTCCATTCTTTTTCACATTACTATAAAAGGCGCGAAGGAAGTCCGCAGGGGCCAGTACATTTCTGACTTTCAAAGCGAGTAGACGTTGACAGACAGTTAGAGGTTAAAGAGTTATCATAATTACGTTAAATTGTACGTTGTTGTAAAAAAATGATATTTTTGGAATACTTATTTTAAATACGCTGTTTTATAAAGTTTTAAAAACCTTTGAAAATTGCTTGATGATTTTTGAATTAAAATACAAAAAGTGCCAGAACTAATTTAAAACGTCTTTTTTCGATAATAGACACCTTGCACATATTTTTTTATTGTCTAAAAATAACCCTTTATACTTAAACCACGCTTCTGCCAAATATCTTTTTATAAGAAATTCTGCAACAGAGTTACAAGCATTTAAAATTTAAATATAAAATTTTCCCACGGAAAAGGTATTTACGTCACAAGTAGCTTACCACACGTATTCACAACGCCGATCGACAGCGGCGACCGGAGCTAAGTTCCAATATTACATCTCGGATAAAAGCGGAGTAAATAAAATACCAAGCAAAGCTTATCCGGATATTGAAATACTTTTGATTTTTAATCAGTTTATAAATGCCATTTTCATTTGTTTATTTAAAAAGTAGAATACTATAATCTGTTCATGCTCGTTTGCAAAAACACAAAAAAAAACGTATTGCATTGGTTTAAAAAGTCAATAAGTATGGCAATAACAATAAAAAATGTTATGCATTGGGTCAAAAAGTCAGTAATAAGATTACTTACGAATTGTTTTTCTCAAACAATAATAAACAGTTTTAAAATGTATTTTTTTGTGGTAATCGATGGGTTTTAACAATGTAATTACCTATTACGTTTATTATGTTGCTTATTTAATTGGCATTAAACCGAATTTATTTTAAATCGGAATAAAGGCAGGCGGTATATTCTTGGCTTTGTTTTATTTGAAATAAATTCACGAAGCAAAAAAAAACCTAATATCGAAAGTCGGCAACACTTGTGTCGTCACACAGCTTTTTGGTCTGGGAGGAAATTTAAAGGACCAGACGTGAATTTTAAGTCTTTATTTCACCGATACTATTTTTTTCTGAGAAGAGATGGTTTTTTAATGAGCAAAGAAAAGGATTTAACGTGTTTTTAGATTAAAATTAATTTTATGCAGGGGACCCATTTGCTTTTCTGCGTAATGACACTTTTTGAGCGAAGGTGCGATATATTTTTATTAAAATACCTTTTTTCTTCTAAACTAGGCTCCAACTTAAAAAATGCTAAGAGACATCTTAGGTCAGGTATTGAGTAGTGATTACAAATAAAAGTAACATTAAATAAATTACAGGGAAGTGTCAGGGAATTTTCCAAGATTATTTAAATGTCAGGGAAAATGTATAGGATTTCTCGAAAAAAATTAAGAATAATATAATTGGAAGAATATAACAACATTTTTGACCAATATAACAATTCCAATGGTCTTGATAATTTTCTTAAGAGTATTATTTTGGATAGGTTTCAATTTGCTAAATTATTTGAAGTTATTAAAATAGTTTTATTATTTTCTCATGAAAATGCTACAGTTAAAAGTAAATTATCAGAGAATAAAGAAATGTTAATCGAGAATATGCAGGAAAAATCGATGGTTGCTAGACGAACTGTTCATGATGCAGTGAAGTATTATGAACTTAGATAATATTAAAATTACTCCAAAAATGAAAATATTCTGCTGGCAATGACACATAAGAACCTGTAGTATCTAGAAGAAAAAAGAATTAATAAAGCTAAAAAACATAAAAAATAATAGAGGAAAATAGAAAAGCGGCATCAGAGTTCAAAGGCCTAGAGGGGAAGAAGGCACAGCTGGATAATAGTACTATATATAAAAAAGGCGCATCGATGAAGAGCTCACTAAATTGAAAACAAAAATTAGGGTTTAAGCATGTCTAAAATGTTAATTATATTTTTATTTTGTTTTTTAAATATTTTTTTATTTACCAAAAATAATTTACTGTGTCTATTATTTTTGATAAATGTGTACCCTTTACCTATTAATTTTTAATATTTCACACTCTGGAAAAATATGGGAAAATTTCAGGGAAAACCTAGAAATGTCAACAATTGTGTTTTAGTGTATAAACCCTGTTAAACCAAACATGGTTTATGGATAATACACCATAGTGGTAAGACCTATTATAACATACGCATCATTGGTATGGTGGACAAAGATGCGACAAAGAACTGTTTGTACAGAACTGGCCAAGATACAAAGACTTGTTTTTCTTAGCTTTAACAGGAGCAATCAAAACCACCCCAACTACAACCATGGAGTGTCTCCTGGACCTTCCACCACTTAACCTCATAGTGATGGGGTAGGCAAGAATGGGCTACTTCTGAATGCAACAAAAATCAACTGGTGCTGGTTTCGGACATAACGACATAAAAAGTCAGGTTGGTGACAAGATCTTGGACGTGAGAACAGACCAGATTGATTGATTCTCCAATACTCATTTAACAAAAACTTTGAGGTAAAAATTCCAGATCGAAGTGAGTGGTAATAATCCAATCTCCTCAACACGTTTGGAGACATCATTTGGTACACAGATGGTTACAAATCCGAGCAGGGAACTGAAGCGTGTACAGTGAAATGTGGTACTCACAATTCTCCACTAGGAACACACAATTATGAATTTCAAACGGAAATATAGGGTTTACTGCATTGTGCAAAAGAAAACAACAGGAGAAACATAAAAATAAGCCTGCATAAAAACAGACAGCCAGGCATCACTAGGAGCACTAGCGAACCCCAAAGTAACGTCCAAGCCGACATGGGAATGTCAAAAAGAACTGAAAGTAATGTGAAAACGCAACAGTATAACTTCTATGGGCACCGGGACATAGAAGGCAACAAAAAGTGGATGAGCTAGCAGGACAGGGATTAACCACACCATACTTTGGATCATAATCTGCCGTGGTCCAGGTAAAATAAAACATGGAAAAGGCTTCATAAAGGGCCCATCTAATAGAAGGAAGAAAGAACTACTCAGACTAAGTGGGAAAAAATTTCGCCTAATATTAGGGCTGCTAACAGGACACGATAACCTAAGAGGACACCTACACAAGATATTCTCATACAATGTGGCCCAGGTTGCAGAATTGCGATGAGGGAGAAGAAACAGCCTATCACATTCTGTGCGAATGTGAAGCGTTGAATCACAAAAGACAGACATTATTTGGGTAGCCCAAAATGGGCCCACAGAAAGTATTAACCAACTAGTCTCGGGATTACACAGTAGAAGGAACAAGACTAGTGGGAGGATTGGGATAAAAGAAAATGGAAGATTAGGCACAAAAACCCAGGAGGCTGCCTGCCTCCCGTAGTAAATCAAGACGGCTCTCAGAAAAAAAACAATAAAAAATATCAGTGGCATGTTTATATTTTGTAAAATAATATTTGAGACGTACCTACGCGCACGCCCCTGGTAAAGCGGTTATAGTTTTATTTAGACCAAAACAAGATCTCATTAAACACTGTTAACGTTTAAGGTTTAAAAAGTAAAAATATTTCATTTACCTAATAATTACAAAAAAAACGAAATGATTCAACACCCTGTATTTTGAAATGGAGATATTTTTCGAAATATGTTAATATATTTTATTAAAACACTTGAGAAATCAGTCTCTTTAATATTTTAGGCCATTTAGGAAATTCGACCCTCACCATTAGGATCTCAAAATCTATGGAAGATACAAAGATGGTAAATTGGGGCAAAGTTGCGCGTTTATGTAACTAAAAATAGGAAATTTTAAAATTCCAAGTATTTCCCGGAAATATCCTAGAAAAACCGAAAATTTGCAAAATAGTTTTTATTTTTCTGGCCTTATTTTAAAACGGTTTGAATAACAGATTGCACATTTACATTGCCACTTTTTTATGCCATCTGATAGTTCTTTCAGATTTTACACCCGACGTTTCGTCACTCGGCCGCCATCATCAGCTTTTTTTTCTTATGTGCACCAAATTGGATTTTTACGTAGGTTAAGTGCTTCTTAATCCGGTTTCAATAACATATACTTTGTTATATATATGTTTTAAAAAAACCCTTTTCATTTATTTCCAAAAAATAAAAATCATCTTAGTTTGCCTTAACTCCGGCGTACGCTTTTGTTTTTTCTAAAATTAAATGTGAGGACTTGTCAAACGAAATTTTTCCTGTACATGTTTTCTAAAAAATTATTTTTTCAATTAACGTATAAAGGCAACAAACACATACGCATGATACCTTCACTTTTTAAAAATCGGTTTTAAGAAATATCGATAATTTACCCTTTGTAAATTATAAGGGATTTTGATTTCAATATGTCCGACCCCCTGCACTAATACTGGAGAAATCTATGAATTTTTTAACGATATATTTTCGCTTAAGTAGATAGGTAATGCGGAACCTATTAAGTGGCCGTTAAGGTCCTCTAACCTTACAATTTTAAACTATTTTTTGTGGGGCACTCCGAAAAACATTTTTTTTTGAGGAGCAAGAATATGCTACTGTAAAAGATCTGTAAAGTTTATTATGACACGACTAAGATTATTACTTGGTTATTTTTACTTCAAAAACACTAATATTTTTTAGTAGGTTTATAAAACAAAGTTTTATTCAGATTAGTCCCGTTGACAAGCAATTTTATTTATGACTGCAAAAAGCGCCATATTCATTTTTAATTTAGTGCAATGTTTGTATTCTGTAATAATGTTTTAATATTATATCTAGCTTTTGCTTATTTCAATAACTCCATTCTACTAAAAATATGTAATAACATTATTTTATACAAAAAAAAAAATCCCCGGAATCAAGATCAACTAAGAAGACATTTTTTTAAATAAATAAGTTTACTAGCTTTTAAAGTATAACATGTTATATTTTGTTAACATTAGAATAAGAAGCACTATTTACCTACGTACAAATGGAAATATGAACGCTTATAAGAGAAAATAAAGTTGATGATGGTGGCCGAGCCACAAAGCGTGTGTGAAATCAGAAAGCACCATAAAATAGCGCGAAAAAAGTGGCAATGTAAAAAATGTTAAAACAATTTTCCAAAAGGTAGGTTCTTCTTGTATATCCCCGAAAATACTCGGAATTTTAAAACTGTCTCAACAACATATTGTTGGTCCCATAAATGCGCAATTTTGCCCCAATTTAACCATCTTCATATCTCCTATAGTTTCCGAGATCCCAATGATGAGGGTTGAATTTATGAATTACCATGAATATGGGTAGAATTAGGACACTTATTTTTTTTTAGGTGTGTAAAAAAGCATTTTCTAATAAGACACTTATAAATTTGTTTAAGGGAATTATCTGGAGTAACATCGTCGGAAGATGTGTTTGCAAAACCATGGAAAACTGAAAACAAACATCGCAACAAAAAAAAGAAAGAAAAACTTAGACGAGTGTATGCACAATTGGATCAGCATTAAATATATAGTGTTTAGCCAACAACATATCCCAAAGTTAATGCAACGTCATAAATTGTACTAAGACAGGAAAATATATTTAAAATTTGGAAAAAAGGGATTCTTTATCATTTTTTCACTCGAAACAAACTATTTATATTTCTTTGTTACCTTTAAATAGTAAATATAAAGTTTAACCATTATACACATACACATATTTAAAGTTTTTCTGTCAGCTTACACCATGTGCGTTGTTATGATCGGTTTTAATATTTACTTAGATCTTTCTTAAACATTAAATTTTTTAAGATGTTGTGTTTTATTAATGTTCTATTTAAGATGTTTTTAGGATTACCGATTTTGTCATTCTGTATCACCGCTAATGAAAACAAAACGAATATTCTAGTGTTAACCAGATTATAATTATTATTCGGAATAACTAAGCCACCCCCAACAAAAATTTCAGATTTGTGTTCTAAAACTCATAATTGGGTATATGCTGAAAATGATCAAAATCGTGACCTCCACATTTTAAAATATTTAAATTAGTAGTTAATTATAAAAAAAAGTTTTAAATAAAATTAAATTTTATGTACGTGCAAATCAGGTGTCAGGTAGAGTAAAAGTTTTTTTTTTAATTTATTTATTTATCAAACATTCAGAGTACACCCAAAAAAAACAAAAGAACAAAAATTACACTTTCCAGAAGGCAAAAAAATCTACAATTATCGAAAATTTTTGTAAACTCCCCTAGTGTAAAAAAAAATTTAAAAGGAGGGGAAAAAAACCGCTCACAATATTGGAAAAAAACAGAAAGAACAGTATGGAGTACAATAAGACACAAAGCAACGATTTCCCTTTTAAATTGCAGTATCCTTGGTTTTTGGGTTGTCTGAATTGTATGATTTTTTTTTTTTCTTAAACTGGAGGGGGTGATTTTAGATCAGAATTACAGAAATATATGATTAAAATAACGCAAAAAATGATTCATCTTTTCCCCCCACCTCATGCGGGCATTGATCTCAATGTATTATGAAAGGAGTGACGACAGGGCACACGCCTGTAAAGTAGGAAATTTGTAAATTTTTTTTTAAATACGTTCAATTCGTTTAACAAAGTCTGATAGCGGGGTGACCAGATAATACAACATATTCCAGGTGACCCCGATAATGAATAAAAAAGGGGATTTAAAGACCTGGAATTTCGAGAATTCCCCAAATCGTCTTATTATAAACCTCATCTTTTTAAATGCTTTGAAAGGATGAATTTTATGGGTCATATTAAATTTTAAAAGTAGATATGCTGGGGCGTATCACCATCTAAGTTTTTTTTTTCCCATGTTTTTTTTGGGGGAGAAATTTACCCCCTAAAACGCAATTTTAGGCCATCTTCAACCCTTTAAAATGGGGTTGTTTTTGAGAGCGATATTTTGGGAACCATACTACCCGCCATTAAGGGAACCCCATCTGACGTCATCATCAGCTCATCGGGTTAAATTGAAATAATTAATAGTAGGAGAGCTATGAACCCTCCGACTAACGATCTTCCTGTAAGGCTAGAAATTTGTGGAGGATGAGTCATAGATACCAAGGCCAACAACAATGACCTGGCAGGAATCACCCCTTTGCCCCCATCAGCCTTTTTTTTTTAAAAAATGAAAATAAATAAGATAAAAAAACTTACTTCTGTAAGCTTCAAAATTTAATATAATTTAGTTTATTTATTGATAATTAGGGAAAAAAAATTGACAGGCGATTTGAGTAAGCAAAATATCTACCAGGTAAAAAAAGGGTATTTTGGGAAAAAATAAATTTTCTCCGTAAAGTTGAAATTTAAGTATGGTTTGAGTAAGCCATTGAAAAGAAATGTATACTGACGGGGTTCTGAACAAAGACCTTGACAGGGGGGGGAAAAAGATGCTAAGAGCGTGAGTAAAGGGGGAAAGTGAAAAAACCCTTTGGGTCCCCCACGGCAAAAATTTTAAAAATTTGGTGAATGCTACGTTCCAAATCGTAATGACGTCGTCTGTTTTGGGATTGTTACTTTTTCCCCTTTTTGAGTTTATATTGAAGTATTTTTCCCGTTTTCCTTAAGGTTCTTATTATTCTTATAATTATTAATTCATTTCGAAAAATTTACTTTTTTTAAATGTTTGATAGGATTGTGAGTTAATAGTTATTAACTTATGTAAATTAAAATAGTGTTTATTTTTTTGGGTTTAAACTTTTTTTTAACTGCAAGTTAAATCAAATACTGTGTACTGCTGTATTCTTTAAATAAATCATTTTGTTAAAATTTGTTTAAATATTAAAAAAGTATATCGTTTTATTTGGTTATCAAGTTCATCTATAAATCAAGTGATGCTAATTTAAATTTTTTTGAAAATTTACCCGTTTTTTTGTTATGTTTTTTAATGGAGGTTTTTGTTACAAAATTTATATTGGAATAGTGAAATAATGAATACCTAAAAGACACAAACATTTATGATCTTAAGATTACAAATCTAAACACTGTATTGACTTTAATTTCTTTTTTCCATTAAAAAATTGTTTGTATTTTGGTTAAAATATTATCACCCTTTAAAATGTTGCATTTTTTTAATCTGGTATACCTACTTTATAAAAAAAAAGCTCATACTTAGAGCATGTTTTTTTTAGTTTTTTAATCGCAAAACCACCTTTTGTCATTATTTTAAACTTTGGTAATTATCACAAAAAATATTGCAACTTAAAAGTTCCATAAAATATAAATATAAAAATATAAATTTTGTCTAAAAGATAACGTCGAGACTGAAAAGGGGAATAATCCACAAATTGGAAGCATGAAAAGTGTCAGTGATGATAATTTTAAAAAATAATGTAGATTAAAAACAATTAATAAAAAAAATTGCATCTATAATTTTTTAAATTTTTTTTAATGTCATTCACCTATATATTCACTTTACGCCTCTTACTCGCACGCTCTTAACATCTTTCCCCCCGCCTGTCAAGGTCTTTTGCTGTTTGAACCGCTTGTCATTGTACACATTTCTTTTTCTTACTCAAACACATACTTTAAAATTTTAACTTTCAGGAGAAAGTTTATTTTACCCCCAAAATACCTTTCGATTCACCTGGTAGATACTTTTGCTTACTAAATCGCCTGTCAATTTTTTTTCCCTAATTATCAATAAATAAACTTTTTTTAAAAATTTTAACAAGAAGTAAGTTTTTTTTTCTTATTTATTTTACTTTTAAAAAAAAAAAATTTATTTTGCAGGTGATGCCTGCCAGGTCATTTTTTTTGGCCTTGGTGTACTTATCATCACTCCAAAATTTCTAGCCCACGGGAAGCCAGTCGGAGGGGTTTACTACTCTTGGGCTATAAATAAAAACCTAGCAGAATTGAACCACCGTCCTATTCTTAAAGTCCAACCGCTACCATTGCACCACGGGGGAATATTAGATATTGTTGTGAAAAGTGAATAGTAGAAGTGCGTAAATAATTAAATAAATAATAACCCGCAGGATTCGAACCACGTAGGCCTCGTCCTGTCCCCGTGCCTTAAATTTGCGACCACCGGGGCATATTAAATAGTATTTGTTAAATTGCGTATAGTAGAAGAGACTTAAAAAATTTGGGAAACTTTGGGTACTACTATTTTAGAGCACTGTGATCGTAAAAAAATGGCGGCTTTAGCTGTCAAAAGGGAAACCTAAATGGGCCCCCCAATCACCATCCTGGGGGTTAAGCGTGGAGCGCAGAGCCTTTTATTCAGCTCTAAATTTAAACCATAATTTTTTAAAAATTAAATAATAAAAAACATTATATATTAAATCAGTTTATTAAAGCCCATTTTTAATTTAACATAAAAATTTCAATACTACATTTTACTAACTATA
>JAHBCN010006182.1:0-50329 GCA_019359885.1 Listronotus oregonensis | reverse complement strand
TTGTAACATCGTTTTGAGCTGCAATATTTGTTTGAACATTTTTTGAAAAGTAGCTTTATTAAATATATTTAATTGTAGCGATAAAATATTGTTATACGCGTGGTAACCCCAAAAAAAATATCAATGCATTCTACTGAATGTTAAGTCAAACGTAACTCGTCGCTTAAAATCGCACCAAGATGATTAAATGCATACAGAGGGTTGAACGAAAAAAAATAAATATATGGCTTAAGTCATGCTTGCTCAGATTAAAAGGAAAATGTCCCAAGTCACCGTTGTCACGACTATATACAAAAATAAACGAAAAAAGTAAATTTTAAGACAAAATTATTACAAAAGCGATATTTTTTCCAAAAAAAAAACTAACAGGCAAAATATTAAAATGAAACAGTTTTACCCCCCTGTAACATTTGGTCTATTGATTTTTTGCCATGTTCATCCGAGGCCGACGAAAGTAATAACTGGAAATGTAAACCATAAATGGTTAAAAATTTAGAAAGGATTTTTTTTTCAAATGTAAACAGGACTGTCTCTGTAGGCAAGTATTTCGGCTGTCTGCCCTTTTAAAAAATCCGACGACTTATTCGTATAGCGTTTACTTTTGGATGGTGACACTACTTTCTTAATAACATCTAGATTCATTTGAGGATCTATTTGACGTAACTGTACCCTTGCAAAAAACATAATAATAAATATACACTTTATATCTCCTATCCTTTTAATATTTTATCTTTAATTACGAGGTGGGTTTGAAAAGTCCGTGCAAAAAAAAAAACTACCTACTTGTTTGGGGTAAACCTTTTTTATTTTTCAGCTTATACACTTCGTCCAACGATGTTCCAGTTTTTGATCCCTTTTAAATAATAGGATTCGTTCAAGTCTGCAAAATATCGATCAGTGTCTGCAATCACAATACTTCCTCGTTTGAATAGAATCTTTGTCCCCCAGCCATTTCTTCAAATTGGAAACAAATAGTAGTCCGAGTGACAAGTCTGTAGAATAATTTTGTGACCACAACTGTTGAGGTGTGTGCTGGTGCGTTGTCGTGAGGGAAAGGACTTTTGTGGGCCAATCGGGGCGTTTTCTTGCAGCTCGGTCTTCGGATGGTCCAATAAGATGTAATATGCACCTGTAATAGTTTTACCCTTCTCCAGATAGTCGATGAGGATTACCCCCTGCGAACCCAAAAAAGACAGTCGCCACAACCTTTCCAGCCAAAGGAACGGTCTTCGCCTTTTTTGTGCAGATTCCCCTTGGTAACCCATTGCTTAGATTGTTGTTTGTCTCAGGAGTATAGTAATGAATCCATGTTTCATCCACAGTGAGGGAAACGACGTATAAAGTCCTCCGGATTCTTCTGGAACAGCTGCAAACCATCCTTGCAACACTTCACAATTCCGTTTTTGCGGATAGCTTTCTCATGTCCAAATGTTCATGTAAAATTTATGTACCCGTTCAGTCGAGATGCCCACAGCACTAGCAACCCATGTACCTTAACTCTTCTGTCATCCATCACCATATCATGGATTTGATCAATGATTTCTGGAGCGTGACCTCCACAGGCCATCCAGAACGTTCAGCGTCACTTGTGATCATATGACCAGTCCAAAATTTTTGAAACCACTTGTAAACTGTTCTAATCGAAGGTGCGGAGTCACCATAATGTTTATCAATCTTTAGTCTCCTGGGGCGTTTTCCCTTTTCATAAAGTAATGTTTAATCACCACACAAATTTTTTTTAGTCCATTTCTTGAAAATCACTTGACTTCCTTATTCACAGAATGCCAAACACAAAGAAATAGACCAATATGGTTGACACTTGGTGTGCGTTCATTCAACAGATGCTACTAACTAAACATGACCATGATAGCCCGGTGGTGCCATTTTCGGACTTTACGGACTTTTTAAACCATCCTCGAAATTATTGGCAGATTCAAATTGGTGAATTCGACAGAGATTAGATTTTTTCCTTAATTTTTTTAATCTATTAATTAAGTTTTAAGTTAGGAAATTTTTGCTCTTTTAAATAATTGTACCTTCCCATATAAAAACAAGTTTTTCTGCTGCTTCATAAAAACCGATAAACATCATTTTAAAATATAGTTTTTTGTAGGGTGTAATAAAATTTAAAATAGGCTTTTAATTCCAAAACGTGACAGTATAATCAGAAACAGTGACAAATTATTAATGGCATAAACAAAAGAAAAATAATAAACCTCAAAGAATATATAGATAAAATATATTTATACTACATTCACCCAGGGGCTATTTCCGTATAGTCTTGTAAATTATGTGGTTTGTTTTTTAATCTGGTAGATCTTTTCGAACTCGAATTTTTTATTTAAATTGAATTTATGAATTTCTGCTTCTTCTTCATTATTTTCTAAAGAAATTCTCTAGGTGCTCACTATTTAATAGCTACCGTACTTTCTTTTCAAATTTATTTTTACGAACAAACTTTTTTTAAACAGACTCTGCGAACTCTGAAATGAAGAAATAGATGTTCCACTATTGATCGACGTTGATAATTAAATAGACTTTTATTGGGTATTATTAGCTGCTGTAAATAAACTTCTTACAGAATGTAAAGCATCTGGTAAAACTATTTCCCTTTAGTAGTGTCCAAAAATTTCTAGTTTTAAGTGTTAAAGTAACTGCTTTCCATATTGACCGTTCTACTTTTCAGCTTATCCATTTACCTCGGGATTATATGGAGTTGTTCTACTTAAGGCAATGCCTTTAGAATGAAGGTAATCAATAAACTCCTTTAAAGTAAAACTGGTTCACGGTCCGAATAGACAGAATAAGTTATTTAGACATGCTGTAGCAGTTTGACTAGATGTGTCGGTACACGGAAAAGCCCATAGAAATCTTGAAACTCATCAACTATCGTTAAAATATAGCTTTTTTTGGATGAATTAGGGATTCGACCTTGAAATCAATATTTAGTCTTTCAAAAGGTACCGTTGCTTTAATTAAATGTTTGTGTTCATCTTTTGTATAAAATTTAGGTTTAACTTCAGCACAACGCAGCTGTCATTCGTCTTATATCTTCTATTGAATAGGGTAGATTACGTATTTTTACAAAATGGTACATTCTTGTTACACCAGGATGTGATTAAGAAGAGTGTAATTCAAACAATTTGTTTGTAATGCTGTTACAAACTTGATAATGCATCTGCTGCAGCATTAGATTTTCCAGGACGATAGATGATATCGTATTTAAAACATGAAAGTTCCAAACGCCATCGCGTTATCTTTTCATTTTTGATTTTTCTAGAATGATTTCTATTAAATTGAATGAAACTGATTTCTGGTCTGTTACTAATTTAAATTGTCTTACAATCAAAAAGGGTCTCCATTTCCTTAGTGCCCCAACACAAGCATAGGTTTTTTTTTTCAATTAAAGAATGTCTGGGTTCAGAATCTGTAAGGGTACAAGAAAAGAAAGCAATAGGTCTTCCCATTTGACTAAGAGTAGCAGCAATAGCCAAATCGGATGCATCTGTTTCGACAGTTAAAATTTCTTTATCATCAATTGTCCATAGAAGAGAGTTTGCTATATTAGTTCTTGATCTTTGAAATGCAAAATTTAAGTCTATATTCATAGGAAAATACTTACAATCTAGAAGGCCACGACTTTTTAAATCTGTAGGAATTGGTAGGTCTAAAAGAGGTTTTAGTCGATCAAAATCAGGTTTTATTATTTTATTTTTGATAGTATAGCCGATAATATTTACTGATTGTTTATTAAAGTTACATTTATCTTTGTTTAAAGAGTCCATATTTTTGAGCTGCATCTAAAAATTTTCTGTCTATATGGTTTTCCCAAGACTGAGGTCGTCCAAGTGTGCAAATACGCCTTGTAAATTTTCTTTTGAATAACTGAATCAATCACTCTTTGGAAACAAGAAACACCATTAGTGACACCAAATGGAATTCGTCGAAACTGATTCAATCGACCTTCTGCTTCGAAAGCTGTGTAGGGTTTATCAGCTTCTTTAATAGGTATTTCGTGGTATGCATATTTTAGATTAATTGTGATAAATATTTTATACTTTAATATTTTTGAAACTAACGATTTAATATTAGGAAGAGGATAGGCATCAGGTAAAGTAAATTTATTAATAGTCTGAGAATAATAACGACCATACGACGTTTATGATTGTCACTTTTAGTTACTATTACTTGGGCTTTCATGGTGAAATATTTTCTTTAATGATCTCCTTTATTAGATTTTGGATTTCTTCTTTAATAAATTGCTCATCTTCATCCGAATGCCTTCGAGATTTTGTTGCGATTGAGTAAACATTTTCACTAAGATTCAAGAATAAGTATGGTGGTTCCTTTAGCCAGCTAAACAACAGATTAAAAGTGGTGGTTAGATCCCCCAAACTATATTTCAATGAATTTATGTTGTTTCATAATATCGTAACCAACAATAATGTCAGCACAAAGATCTGGCAAAACTAAAACTTTTATTTGATTATATTTTTCATTTTCTATTTGAAGATTACTAAACAATTTGTAATATATGTTTAATTGAAAACTCCTGATTTAAAAAGGTATCTGAACTCCCAGTACTACTGTACAGTACTACGAGCGCTTTAGCATCCATGTTATTAATAAAAACATTTACTACTGCTTTTGAAAGAGTAATGAATGTTTTAGATGAAGAAGCTATTACAAAAGTTGTTGCAGAAGTGGGTTTTGTTTGGTTTAGATTTGTAGATTTCATGCACATTTTCACCTGACCCCTTTTTTGACAGTTTTGACAAATAGCATTTCTCGCCGGACACATAGAACGTGGGTGTCTAGCATTTCCACAAAAATAGCATGTTTAAAAATATTTTTGATTCTTAGAATAAACAGAGGCTACATCTGTTTCTTCTAATGTATGAGTTTTAGAACATGAAGCACTGTTAGCAAAATTTGATGTTGTATTGTTATACGTTTGGCTTTTTTGAGAATCTTCTAATAATCTCGATTTAGAGGCTGCTTCATCTAAAGATAAAGTAGTAAATGTCAGTAATCTTTGGTGGATGTTAGACTGTATAATGCCGTTTATGAAAGCATCACGGATAAAATCTTCTTTGCTTTGTTGAACAGATACAGCTTTAAAATTACAATTTTTAGACAAAAGCTTAAGTCCTTGTACATATTGATCAACAGTTTCGTTAACTTGTTGTTTTTGAGTAGACAAAATATATCTGGCGTATATTTCATTTGTTGGTATATACACTTTCTAGAATTTGTATAGCAGAATCGTACGATATTATTTCACTTATATAATCATTAGATGATACAAAATTAATTAAAAGCATGTTCCTATCTTTGTCTTCAAGTGATTTCTCTTTAGGTGAACGCTTTCTAAGAAATTTTAAATGTTTTTACATGTTTTATTTGCAAATTAAATTGTAATAAAAATACCTTTTAAAGAAATAGCCTTTAATTCGCAAAACCTGACGTTCTGATTATAGTGACAAATTATTAATGACATAAATTAAAAAGACAAATATTATAACCTCTAAACCAGTGTTTCCCAAACTTATCTAAAGCGCGACCCCTTTTTGTTAAAAAAATTGTTCACGACCCCCTACTCATCACCCAAACCAAAATAGCGACAAAAATAGCGTGCCTAATTTACAACTGATGGTTTCTCAAATTTTATTTTACTTTACTGTTTAAGTTTAAACTAAATACATTTAAAAAATTCAACAATTATTTTAATAATTGCGATCTGTTCCACTAGTAAACTAGTAGTACTTCTGCCAGACTAGCATTTACAATAAAAATAAAAAGTCGACTGCACATTGTACACCGCGACATCTTTGTTTGTGTCTACATCGCAATACTTTTCCATGATATTCGCGAAGGCTCTACTCCTTACTTCGCTAGTAGATGGCACTCTGGAACGTTCTCGTAGCCTCGTTTCGGCTTTATATAAGCGGCGATGTGCAATGAGACCTCAGTTCGAAACAGCGCGTTGTGGCGAATGCAGCGGTATTAAGTAATGAGTAAATATTTTGCGACTTACGTATTCCCGTTTACGTCTACGATAAATTACAAATTATGGATAAGTTTTTAAAAAGAAGTGCAGAACCATCTACGTCTGAAAGTGGCAGTAATAAAAAGAAAAACAGACTTTACAGTGATGATTATCTTAAATATGGTTTTACCATTATTTCCAATAAACCACAATGTGTTATTTGTGGAGAAGTATTGTCAAACGAAAGCATGAAGCCATCAAAGTTACTTCGACATTTAAATAGCAAACATCCAGATAAAAAAGACAAACCCGTAGAATTCTTTGAAAGAAAGCTGAACGTCCTTCACAAACAGCAAGATACTTTTCAATTGGCAACCACTACTAACGAAAAAGCATTATTAGCAAGTTATAAAGTTGCTTATCGCGTTCCAAAACTAGTAATCCGCACACAATTGCTGAAAATCTGATTTTGCCAGCAGCTGTTGAAATGGTACATATAATGATCGGTGAAAAAGAGGCTGCAAAGTTAAAAACAATACCTCTGTCAAATAATACTATCCAAAGAAGAATTAGTGATATGGCAGAAGATATTCAAGCGCAAGTTGTGGAAAATCTTAATAAATGCACGTACTTCTCTCTTCAAATGGACGAATCCACGGATATATCTAACTGTGCCCAATTTATTACGTTTGTAAGATATGATACAAATAATGGCATTCAAGAAGATATTTTATTTTGTTCCCCATTGGCGACCAATACCATTGGAAAATGTTTATTCGACAGTTTTGTGAAACGCACAAGTAAATATGTTATTGACTGGGGAAAATGTATTGCTATATGCACGGATGGCGCGAAAGCTATGACAGGACATCAATCTGGTCTTGTCGTCAGATTACAAGAAATAATGCCTAATGCCACATGGAGACATTGTTTTTTACATCGAGAAGCTCTGGCGTCAAAAGCTTTACCTCCTGAAATGGACTGTGTTATGAAAACCATCATTAAAGTTGTAAATTCCATTAAAGGAAAAGCTTTACAGACCCGTATTTTTCGAAAAATCTGCGAAGACATGGGTGCTATATTTCAAAATCTTCTTTATCACACCGAAGTAAGGTGGCTTTCAAGGGGCAACGTCTTAAAAAGGGTATTTCACTTAAGAGCAGAGCTTTTAATGTATTTGAAAGATGAGAAGTCCCCATATGAAAATCAATTTTCCGATCCTATTTGGCTTTTGAAACTAGGTTTCCTTGCTGATATTTTCGAACAATTAAATATTTTGAACAGTAATTTGCAAGGTCGCGACATTAATATAATTACAGCCACAGATAAAATTAAGGGGTTTATAAGAAAAATCGATTTATGGTCAACTTCACTTGGCAAAAAGCAGCTCAATTCATTCCAGTGCATTCAGGAAATTATAGAAAATGTATGTTACAATGCTACAAATTTTGAACAAGTTTTTGCAGGCATGCAAGTTACTTTGCTTAATTTAAAACAAAAGCTCTGTGATTATTTCCCGAAGAAATTCAAAACAGTTACGACAGTTGCAGATGGATACTGAATCCGTTTTTAGCCGATTCCTTTCAACATGCTGAAATACCAATAAACATGAAAGAACAACTTATTGAAATATCAAGTGATGGAATGTTCAAGCTGCAATTTTTTTCCCAGAACCCGGACGAATTTTGGACCAAAAAGATGCAGGAATACCCTCAGTTGGCGAATGAAGCTGTAAAATGTTTGGTTCCATTTGTAACATCATATTTATGTGAGTTAAGTTTCTCGTCTATGACTGCCATTAAAACAAAAGTGAGAAATCGTCTCGTACTTGAAAACGATATAATTGTGTGTGTCTCAAATACACAGCCTAGATTTGAAAGACTAGTTTCAAAAAACAGGCGCATGGGTCTCATTAACATTGTAATATTTGACTTTATTTTTTCTTTTTTTTAAGGACTTTTAAGAACTTTTAATATTTAGTTTTTTATGTTTCGTTTGATAATTAATTGTTAATTTTTATTTACGGCTTTATTAAAATAAAAATACATGATTTAACAAAGTAGTGTTTTTGTCTTATTTTGGAAATTTCCGGCGACCCCCCTAGTACCTCATTGCGACCCCCCAGGGGGTCGCGACCCACACTTTGGGAAACACTGCTCTAAACAATATATGGATAAAATATATTTACACTACATAGGCTCTGGCCCAATTTACCTCGGGTGTTTTTGATTATATTGTAGTTGCCAACGGCACCAACCATTTCTAATATTTGTTACCGTGTATAATAAGTTTCATCAATGGGAGGGTCCAAGCCCCCTCCCCCACTAGGGTGATGGGTTTTTTATGAAACTTTTTTAATAGTCCTTATATCTAAGGCTCACTAAAGTTTATTAGAAAAAGAAAAGTTAGTAGATGGATAAAACATTTCAGGACCACTATCACTTCGATGTGTTCGCATTGACGGTTTAGGATCTACGACAATTTGACGCGGACAATTGGTCGCGCGATAAATCGACGCGGCAAATATGGCGCGACGGCAATTCGTCGCAGCGACAACTGGACGCGGTCAAATACGACGCATTTAGAATTCGACGCAGACACAATTGGTCGCAGAGACTCGGCGCTTTATTTAAAATGTAGGCTTTTTCTAAATAATGCATTTAATGTAAAAAAGCAAATCATGGGTCTTTTTTGATACGTCTCTGCATTTTTACGTCTGATATATAATTGGGAAAAATAAAAAGCCGCTTTGTTACCAGAACTAACCATGACCGACTAGAACTTAGGGCTTTTAAATTTGTCTAAATTATCCCCACATAGAAGTTATTAATTTGATATTTTCTATAAATATTGTAATTGCACTAATCTTCTTTAGGTATTTTTATCTTTTATGTTTTCGTTTGTTTTTTGAAATGGGACTTTCTGTATATTATATATCCCTTGATAGATATTGCTGAATACTATACAGGGTGTTTCCGATCTTGGGACACAAATTTTACAACGATATTTTTGAATATCACAACGATATTTCTCATTGTCAGCGTCGAATTGCGATGCGACGGATTGTCGTACGTCGAAATGACCGCGTCGAATTGTCACACGTCCAATTTGCCGCGACGTATTGACGTAACACCGACGGTTTATACCTGAATCCTATTTTTCGATTTAATTTGACAAAAAAATACCAACAATAGACACGTATGCATAAAAAATATTTAAGAAAGTTTTACACATTTGATTATTAAACAGATGCCCCAGAAATAACTATTTTTAGTAATTTTATATTAATTTTATATTTAAATTAATATTTAACAAGTATTTTCAGATTAATAATACATTTTTAAAAATTATTAAATAGGTGATTTTTTATTTCGTTTTTGGTATAGAAATTGCCTATGCAAATTTAAGGTTTTATATAATAAAATCTTACCTTTGCCTAATACGACATTATATATTGTTTCAGGACATTTGTGCTTAAGTGTTTAAATGATCCAGTAGCAATCTAATTTTTAGATTAATTTTCGTGGTATCCTAGGTCCAATGTCTATTAAAATTTTGTTTAAAAACAGTTTCCAGAGAGGCTGCCTGTTTTGAATCCTTATATTTTCCTTTAATCCCATACCACTTAAAATTCTACAACACCATTGATTCTGAACCCAACGATTTCCAATCTGATTTTGACAGTTTTGCCTTCTTGTGTTTAAGAACCTATTAAACAAGTGTTCGAAAATGCAGCAAGTAGCTTTTACAAATGCGTAAATTCTGTTTTTTAAAATTATTAAACAGTCACAACAAACTGGTTAAAAAGTACAATATTTGAACGACTTGGGCATAATTTTTATTAAAACTTATCGTTCCGTCTACATATTAATAAATATTGTTCTTGGGATCTCTGGCTTTTATTAAACGCAACACGAAATCCATAAAATATACTAAATTAATCACATATTTATATAACTGTCTACAACGCAGTATTTTGAAATACTGTTTCGTTAAATTGGGCTTCTAATTATACCATGCATAAAAGTAGTAAACAATAGGCTAAAAAGAGTTCAAAACAAATTTACCAAATCATTATTGTATAAACCCCATTTTTCACTCCCAAAAATATCCTGTGAAACCAGAGTCCTATTGCGTGGAGTAATAAACCTAGAGACTAGGGATCAAGACGAATGTGAGTCGATTCTGTTTGTGATTTATCTTTAACGCAAAAGTCAACCATTCTTACTGCTTTCATGAAAATAATTTACGTGTACTACTACTCTAACTTTGATATACATAAGTGCAATCAGATATAGAAAAAACATTACATAGGATTAAGTTAAATTTTACCATTTGGAATGCATTAATTCCATATCGTTGTAATTAGAGATGATTTGATAATATATAAATGTTTTTAGTCCCTTAAGGTTACAACTGATGATATAGATAAAATATTTTTTAATGATGGGGCGCATGGTGTTCATTCCAGAGGCGTTAAAGGAAAAGCAACGGGCATTCCAGTTAAAAGGTAAATAGTTAAATATTTAAAACTACTCTATTATAACATACATGTTTAACTTTAGTTTTTTTAAAATTTTCAAACTAGGCACAGTATAAATGTAATAGAAATAACGTTATTGGGGCAGTTATTTTACAATTTTTTGCTACTCTTACGGACTTAAAAAATATCTGTTTAGTTCTTAGAAATATAGAAAGTTAGAATTATTTTATTTAGGTTAATAATTTATTTGAAATAAATTGCCTTAGTTTTTCCTTTTTTCGACGGCCATTGCGGATTATCATTAGGGCGCTGGAGGCATCCATTTTACACTTTTCTTGTATCCTGTAGTAAATGAATTCTTTCAGCTAATTCTAGACTTTTCCATTCTTTTTCACATTACTATAAAAGGCGCGAAGGAAGTCCGCAGGGGCCAGTACATTTCTGACTTTCAAAGCGAGTAGACGTTGACAGACAGTTAGAGGTTAAAGAGTTATCATAATTACGTTAAATTGTACGTTGTTGTAAAAAAATGATATTTTTGGAATACTTATTTTAAATACGCTGTTTTATAAAGTTTTAAAACCTTTGAAAATTGCTTGATGATTTTTGAATTAAAATACAAAAAGTGCCAGAACTAATTTAAAACGTCTTTTTTCGATAATAGACACCTTGCACATATTTTTTTATTGTCTAAAAATAACCCTTTATACTTAAACCACGCTTCTGCCAAATATCTTTTTATAAGAAATTCTGCAACAGAGTTACAAGCATTTAAAATTTAAATATAAAATTTTCCCACGGAAAAGGTATTTACGTCACAAGTAGCTTACCACACGTATTCACAACGCCGATCGACAGCGGCGACCGGAGCTAAGTTCCAATATTACATCTCGGATAAAAGCGGAGTAAATAAAATACCAAGCAAAGCTTATCCGGATATTGAAATACTTTTGATTTTTAATCAGTTTATAAATGCCATTTTCATTTGTTTATTTAAAAAGTAGAATACTATAATCTGTTCATGCTCGTTTGCAAAAACACAAAAAAAACGTATTGCATTGGTTTAAAAAGTCAATAAGTATGGCAATAACAATAAAAAATGTTATGCATTGGGTCAAAAAGTCAGTAATAAGATTACTTACGAATTGTTTTCTCAAACAATAATAAACAGTTTTAAAATGATTTTTTTGTGGTAATCGATGGATTTTAACAATGTAATTACCTATTACGTTTATTATGTTGCTTATTTAATTGGCATTAAACCGAATTTATTTTAAATCGGAATAAAGGCAGGCGGTATATTCTTGGCTTTGTTTTATTTGAAATAAATTCACGAAGCAAAAAAAAACCTAATATCGAAAGTCGGCAACACTTGTGTCGTCACACAGCTTTTTGGTCTGGGAGGAAATTTAAAGGACCAGACGTGAATTTTAAGTCTTTATTTCACCGATACTATTTTTTTCTGAGAAGAGATGGTTTTTTAATGAGCAAAGAAAAGGATTTAACGTGTTTTTAGATTAAAATTAATTTTATGCAGGGGACCCATTTGCTTTTCTGCGTAATGACACTTTTGAGCGAAGGTGCGATATATTTTTATTAAAATACCTTTTTCTTCTAAACTAGGCTCCAACTTAAAAAATGCTAAGAGACATCTTAGGTCAGGTATTGAGTAGTGATTACAAATAAAAGTAACATTAAATAAATTACAGGGAAGTGTCAGGGAATTTTCCAAGATTATTTAAATGTCAGGGAAAATGTATAGGATTTCTGGAAACAATTAAGTATAATATAATTGGAGCAATACACCAACAGTTTTGACAAATATAACAATTCCAATGGTCTTGATACTTTTCTTAAGAGTATTATTTTGGATGAGTTTCCATTTGCTAAATTATTTGAATTTATTAAAATCGTTTTATTATTTTCTCATGGAACTGCTACAGTTAAAAGTGAATTCTCAGTGAATAAAGAGATGTTAATCAAGAATATGCAGAAAAAATCGATGGTTGCTACACGAACTGTTTATGATGCAGTGAAGTATTATGGAGGCTTAGATAATATTAAAATTACTCCAAAAATGAAAATATTCTGCTGGCAATGACACATAAGAACCTGTAGTATCTAGAAGAAAAAAGAATTAATAAAGCTAAAAAACATAAAAAATAATAGAGGAAAATAGAAAAGCGGCATCAGAGTTCAAAGGCCTAGAGGGGAAGAAGGCACAGCTGGATAATAGTACTATATATAAAAAAGGCGCATCGATGAAGAGCTCACTAAATTGAAAACAAAAATTAGGGTTTAAGCATGTCTAAAATGTTAATTATATTTTTATTTTGTTTTTTAAATATTTTTTATTTACCAAAAATAATTTACTGTGTCTATTATTTTTGATAAATGTGTACCCTTTACCTATTAATTTTTAATATTTCACACTCTGAAAAATATGGGAAAATTTCAGGGAAAACCTAGAAATGTCAACAATTGTGTTTTAGTGTATAAACCCTGTTAAACCAAACATGGTTTATGGATAATACACCATAGTGGTAAGACCTATTATAACATACGCATCATTGGTATGGTGGACAAAGATGCGACAAAGAACTGTTTGTACAGAACTGGCCAAGATACAAAGACTTGTTTGCTTAGCTTTAACAGGAGCAATCAAAACCACCCCAACTACAACCATGGAGTGTCTCCTGGACCTTCCACCACTTAACCTCATAGTGATGGGGTAGGCAAGAATGGGCTACTTCTGAATGCAACAAAAATCAACTGGTGCTGGTTTCGGACATAACGACATAAAAAGTCAGGTTGGTGACAAGATCTTGGACGTGAGAACAGACCAGATTGATTGATTCCCCAATACTCATTTAACAAAAACTTTGAGGTAAAAATTCCAGATCGAAGTGAGTGGTAATAATCCAATCTCCTCAACACGTTTGGAGACATCATTTGGTACACAGATGGTTACAAATCCGAGCAGGGAACTGAAGCGTGTACAGTGAAATGTGGTACTCACAATTCTCCACTAGGAACACACAATTATGAATTTCAAACGGAAATATAGGGTTTACTGCATTGTGCAAAAGAAAACAACAGGAGAAACATAAAAATAAGCCTGCATAAAAACAGACAGCCAGGCATCACTAGGAGCACTAGCGAACCCCAAAGTAACGTCCAAGCCGACATGGGAATGTCAAAAAGAACTGAAAGTAATGTGAAAACGCAACAGTATAACTTCTATGGGCACCGGGACATAGAAGGCAACAAAAAAGTGGATGAGCTAGCAGGACAGGGATTAACCACACCATACTTTGGATCATAATCTGCCGTGGTCCAGGTAAAATAAAACATGGAAAAGGCTTCATAAAGGGCCCATCTAATAGAAGGAAGAAAGAACTACTCAGACTAAGTGGGAAAAGATTTCGCCTAATATTAGGGCTGCTAACAGGACACGATAACCTAAGAGGACACCTACACAAGATATTCTCATACAATGTGGCCCAGGTTGCAGAATTGCGATGAGGGAGAAGAAACAGCCTATCACATTCTGTGCGAATGTGAAGCGTTGAATCACAAAAGACAGACATTATTTGGGTAGCCCAAAATGGGCCCACAGGAATGTATTAACCAACTAGTCTCGGGATTACACAGTAGAAGGAACAAGACTAGTGGGAGGATTGGTATAAAAGAAAATGGAAGATTAGGCACAAAAACCCAGGAGGCTGCGCTGCCTCCCGTAGTAAATCAAGACGGCTCTCAGAAAAAAAAACAATAAAAAATATCAGTGGCATGTTTATATTTTGTAAAATAATATTTGAGACGTACCTACGCGCACGCCCCTGGTAAAGCGGTTATAGTTTTATTTAGACCAAAACAAGATCTCTATTAAACACTGTTAACGTTTAAGGTTTAAAAAAGTAAAAATATTTCATTTACCTAATAATTACAAAAAAAAACGAAATGATTCAACACCCTGTATTTTGAAATGGAGATATTTTTCGAAATATGTTAATATATTTTTATTAAAACACTTGAGAAATCAGTCTCTTTAATATTTTAGGCCATTTAGGAAATTCGACCCTCACCATTAGGATCTAAAAAACTATAGAAGATACGAAGATTTTTAAATTGGGGCAAAGTTGCGCGTTTATGTAACTAAAAATAGGAAATTTTAAAATTCCAAGTATTTCCGGAAATATCCTAGAAAAACCGAAAATTTGCAAAATAGTTTTTATTTTTTTCTGGCCTTATTTTAAAACGGTTTGAATAACAGATTGCACATTTACATTGCCACTTTTTTTTATGCCATCTGATAGTTCTTTCAGATTTTACATCCGACGTTTCGTCACTCGGCCGCCATCATCAGCTTTTTTTTTTCTTATGTGCACCAAATTGGATTTTTACGTAGGTTAAGTGCTTCTTAATCCGGTTTCAATAACATATACTTTGTTATATATATGTTTTAAAATAACCTCATTTATTTCCAAAAAATAAAAATCATCTTAGTTTGCCTTAACTCCGGCGTACGCTTTTTGTTTTTTCTAAAAATTAAATGTGAGGACTTGTCAAACGAAATTTTTCCTGTACATGTTTTCTAAAAAAATTAGTTTTTCAATTAACGTATAAAGGCAACAAACACATACGCATGATACCTTCACTTTTTAAAAATCGGTTTTAAGAAATATCGATAATTTACCCCTTGTAAATTATAAGGGATTTTGATTTCAATATGTCCGACCCCCTGCACATAATACTGGAGAAATCTATGAATTTTTTAACGATATATTTTCGCTTAAGTAGATAGGTAATGCGGAACCTATTAAGTGGCCGTTAAGGTCCTCTAACCTTACAATTTTAAACTAGTTTTTGTGGGGCACTCCGAAAAACATATTTTTTTTTGAGGAGCAAGAATATGCTACTGTAAAAGATCTGTAAAGTTTATTATGACACGACTAAGATTATTACTTGGTTATTTTTACTTCAAAAACACTAATATTTTTTAGTAGGTTTATAAAACAAAGTTTTATTCAGATTAGTCCCGTTGACAAGCAATTTTATTTATGACTGCAAAAAGCGCCATATTCATTTTTAATTTAGTGCAATGTTTGTATTCTGTAATAATGTTTTAATATTATATCTAGCTTTTGCTTATTTCAATAACTCCATTCTACTAAAAATATGTAATAACATTATTTTATACAAAAAAAAAATCCCCGGAATCAAGATCAACTAAGAAGACATTTTTTTTAAATAAATAAGTTTACTAGCTTTTAAAGTATAACATGTTATATATTGTTAACATTAGAATAAGAAGCACTATTTACCTACGTACAAATGGAAATATGACGCTTATAAGAGAAAATAAAGTTGATGATGGTGGCCGAGCCACAAAGCGTGTGTGAAATCAGAAAGCACCATAAAATAGCGCGAAAAAAGTGGCAATGTAAAAAATGTAAAACAATTTTCCAAAAGGTAGGTTCTTCTTGTATATCCCCGAAAATACTCGGAATTTTAAAACTGTCTCAACAACATATTGTTGGTCCCATAAATGCGCAATTTTGCCCCAATTTAACCATCTTCATATCTCCTATAGTTTCCGAGATCCCAATGATGAGGGTTGAATTTATGAATTACCATGAATATGGGTAGAATTAGGACACTTATTTTTTTTTCAGGTGTGTAAAAAAGCATTTTTCTAATAAGACACTTATAAATTTGTTTAAGGGAATTATCTGGAGTAACATCGTCGGAAGATGTGTTTGCAAAACCATGGAAAACTGAAAACAAACATCGCAACAAAAAGAAGAAAGAAAAACTTAGACGAGTGTATGCACAATTGGATCAGCATTAAATATATAGTGTTTAGCCAACAACATATCCTAAAGTTAATGCAACGTCATAAATTGTACTAAGACAGGAAAATATATTTAAAATTTGGAAAAAGGCATTCTTTATCATTTTTTCACTCGAAACAAGCTATTGTATCATTTCTTTGTTACCTTTATAACCGCTTTTAGTGTTATTAATTGTATGGTCAAAAACGCCGGGACACCAAATGCCCAATCCTGTACGCGTCGAATTAGCCTTATTCCTACATATATATTGTTAAACAGACTGTATATTGCGCAACGGAGTAAGATCATCTCTGTTTACTGGATTTTAATATAAGAAAATATATGAACAAACTATTTATTTTCTGTCTCTTTAAATAGTAAATATAAAGTTTAACCATTATACACATACACATATTTAAAGTTTTTCTGTCAGCTTACACCATGTGCGTTGTTATGATCGGTTTTAATATTTACTTAGATCTTTCTTAAACATTAAATTTTTTAAGATGTTGTGTTTTATTAATGTTCTATTTAAGATGTTTTTAGGATTACCGATTTTGTCATTCTGTATCACCGCTAATGAAAACAAAACGAATATTCTAGTGTTAACCAGATTATAATTATTATTCGGAATAACTAAGCCACCCCCAACAAAAATTTCAGATTTGTGTTCTAAAACTCATAATTGGGTATATGCTGAAAATGATCAAAATCGTGACCTCCACATTTTAAAATATTTAAATTAGTAGTTAATTATAAAAAAAAGTTTTAAATAAAATTAAATTTTATGTACGTGCAAATCAGGTGTCAGGTAGAGTAAAAGTTTTTTTTTTAATTTATTTATTTATCAAACAGTACATACAGAGTACATCCAAATAAAACACAAGAACAAAAAATTACACTTTCCATGAAGGCTAAAAATCTACAATTATCATGACATATTTGTCATGAAACTACCCTAGTGTAAAAAAAATAACAATTAAAAGGATGGGAAAAAACCGCTCACAATATTAGGATAAAAACAGAAAGATACAGTAGTGGAGTACAATAAGACGACAAAGCAACGATTTGCAGCACAAGTTATAATTTGCAGTATCCTTGGTTATTGGTTGTGCTGAATTGTATGATTTTAGTTTTTTCTTAAAGCTGGAGAGGGTGCATTTTAGATCAGAATTAGCAGAAATATATGAGTTAAAATAACGCATAAAATGATTCATAAAACAATTTCCGCCCACCTCTATGCGGGCATTGATCTCGAATGTATTATGAAAGCGAGTGTCACGACAGGGCACACGCCTGTAAAGTAGGAAATTTGTAAATTTTATTTAAATACGTTCAATTCGCTTAACATAAGTCTGATAGCAGGGTGACCAGATAATACAACAGTATTCCAGGTGACTCCGTACTAATGAATAATAAAGGGATTTCAAGACCTGGAAGTTCGAGAATTCCCAACATCGTCTTATTATAAACCTCATCATTTTAAATGCTTTAGAAAGGATGTAATTTATGTGGTCATATTAAATCTTAATAGTAGATATGCTAGGGGCGTATCACCATCATAAGTGTTGTTTTTCCCATGTATTTCTTATGGGAGAAATTTCAGCCCCTAAAACGCAATTTTATGGCCATCTTCAACCCTTACTCAAAATAGGGGTTGTTTTTGTAGAGCGATATATATGGGTAACCATACTAGCCGCCATTAAGGGAACCCCATCTGACGTCATCATCAGCTCATCGGAGTTAAATTGGAAATAATTAATAGTAGGAGAGCTAGTGAACCCTCCGACTAACGATCTTCCTGTAAGGCTAGAAATTTGTGGAGTGATGAGTCATAGTATACCAAGGCCAACAACAATGACCTGGCAGGAATCAGCCCTGCACGCCATCAGCCCTTTTATTTTTTAAAATGTAAAATAAATAAGATAAAAAAACTTACTTCTGTAAGCTTCAAAATTTAATATAATTTAGTTTATTTATTGATAATTATGGAAAAAAATTGACAGGCGATTTGAGTAAGCAAAAATATCTACCAGGTAAATCGAAAGGTGCATAGTTTAGGGGATAAAATAAACTTTCTCCTGTAAAGTTGAAATTTAAGTATGTGTTTGAGTAAGCCATTGAAAAGAAATGTGTATACTGACAGGCGGTTCTGAACAGCATAAGACCTTGACAGGCGAGGGGAAAGATGCTAAGAGCGTGCGAGTAAGAGGCGTAACGTGAAACAAGACCTTGGTCACCCACGGTCACAAAATTTAAATTAGCGTAGAATGCATGCTACGTTGCCAAATCTGTAATAGACGTCTCGTCTGTTTTGGATTGTTCACTTGTTCACCTTTCCTTGATGTTTATATTGAAGTATATTCCCGCGTTTTCTCTTAAGTGGTCTCTTATTATTCTTATAATTATTAATTCATTTCTGATTTAAAATTTTACATTTTTTAAGGTGTTTGATAGGACTTGTGAGTTGCAATAGTTATTAACTTATGTACTTAAAGTTAAAATCAGATGTTTATTTTTTAGGTTCAAACTATATTTTTAACTGCCAATGTTAAATCAAATACTGTGTACTGTCATGTATTCTTTTTAAATAAATCATTTGTAATAACAATTTGTTTAAATACTTACACAAAGTATATCGTTTTATTTGGTTATCAACTGTTCATCTATAAATCAAGTGATGCTAATTTAAATATTTTTTGAACAATTTACCTGTTTTTTTGTTATGTTTGGTTAATGGAGGTTTTAGTTACTAAAATTTATATTGTGAATAGTGAAATAATGAATACCTAAATAGACACAAACATTTCATGATCTTAAGATTACAAATCTAAACACTGTATTGACTTTAATTTTCTTTTTCCACGTTAAAAAGTTGTTTTGTATTATGGGTAAATAAAATATTATGCACCACTTTAAAATGTTGCATTTTTTTAATCTGGTAGGTACCTACTTTATAAAAAAATAGCTCATACTTAGAGCATGTTTTTTTGAGTTTTTTAATCGCAAAGCGCACCATCTGTCATTATTTTAAACTTAGGTAATTATCACAAAAAATATTGCAACTTAAAAGTTCCATAAAATACCTAAATATAGAAAATATACACTTTCAGTCTAAACGATAACGTCGAGACTCGAAAAGCGGGCAATAATCCACAAATTGGCAACGCAGTGAAGAAGTGTCGGATGATGATGATAATTAATGTAAAAAATAATGTAGATTACACAACAATTAATAAAAAATATTGCATCTATAATTTTTAATTTTATTTAATGTCATTCACACTATATGCATTCACTTTACGCCTCTTACTCGCACGCTCTTAACATCTTTCCCCTCGCCTGTCAAGGTCTTATGCTGTTTAGAACCGCTTGTCATTGTACACATTTCTTTTCAATGACTTACTCAAACACATACTTAAATTTCAACTTTACAGGAGAAAGTTTATTTTACCCCCTAAACTATGCACCTTTCGATTCACCTGGTAGATACTTTTGCTTACTCAAATCGCCTGTCAATTTTTTTTCCATAATTATCAATAAATAAACTAAATTATATTAAATTTTGAAGCTTACAGAAGTAAGTTTTTTTATCTTATTTATTTTACTTTTTAAAAAATAAAAGGGCTGATGGCTTGCACGGCTGATGCCTGCCAGGTCATTTTTGTTGGCCTTGGTGTACTATGACTCATCACTCCACAAATTTCTAGCCCTACAGGAAGACCGTTAGTCGGAGGGTTCACTAGCTCTTGGACTATAAATAAAAACCTAGCAGAATTCGAACCACCGTCCTATTGCTTCAAAGTCCAACGCGCTACCATTGCACCACGGGAGAATATTAGATATTGTTGTGAAATAGTTGAATAGTAGAAGTGACGTAAATAATTAAATAAATAATAACCTAGCAGGATTCGAACCACGTAGCGCCTCGTCCTGATCCCAGTGCCTTAAACTTTGCGACCACCGGGGCATATTAAATAGTATTTGTTAAATTGCGTATAGTAGAAGAGACTTAAATAATTAGGAATCTTAGGCTACTACTATTTTAGAGCACTGTGCATGCGTAAAAAAATGGCGGCTGTCAGCTGTCAAACGGGCCAAACCTAACATGTGGGGCCCCACGCCTAATCACCAGTCCTGGGGGCTTAAGCGTGGAGCGCAGAGCCTTTTATTCAGCTCGTATAATTTAAACCATAATTTTTAAATATTAAATAATAAAACACATTGCATATATTAAATCAGTTTATTAAAGCCACATTGTTACATTTAACATAAAATTACAATACTACATTTTACTAACTATACTTAACCTAAAATTACAAAGATGATCTATATACCAAACCTATGAAATAGGATATTTAATTACAAACTCAACAGATATTTTAGTATGTGATTTTAGTTTATCCCCTAAAAACGTAATTTTATCATCAAATTTTATCTCTTGCTGCAGTAAATCGCTTGGTACTTTATATTCTTTTTTGTTAATAAAAGTTTTTACAGGCGAGTCAATGTTAACCTATTCAATTATTCCAATCTTAATAGGAAACATATAATAGTCAAATTTTAAACCATTTATAAAAAGATACCTTGATGAACCCTTTTCGCAAGTCAACATTATATTTATGTAACCATACAAAGCCTTTTCAGGAATATCTTTCAAATCATTTTCTCTTTTAAGCTTTTTTGCTAGATGAAAGGGATTGTTAAATTACGTCCGAATTTGTCGAGGGTCATCGTGCTAATGATACTATGTTACTATGTCTAATCAGTTTATTCAATGATACCAGCTTCTCTTAACTCTTCAAGAATACTTATAATCTCGTTTTCATGAGAGTTATTACCAGCTACCTTACTTGCCATTAACAATTTTAATCTATCCACAAGCTCATTTGGATCATCCCAGTAAACGTAGTCAATTTTATTATTGGAAAATGTTTTGTAATCGGGTAAGAAACCAGACTGACTATCGATTGGTAAGCCATAACCCTGAGGCTGTTGTGCACGTGTAATTCGTAATTGCTTGTCACGTTCTCTCTGCTTTCTTGCATTTTCCTCTTTTATACGTTCAAGTAATGGTTTAATTATTAGCATATATTTGATACCTCTGTTTCCTACATGTTGTTCCTTTTCATTAAAATTTCTCTTGCTAGCATTTGTTAGCAAAATAATTTTTGCAAAGGTTCGCTCATCCAGTGCAGTCAATTTGTTTTTTAATGGTTTGGTCTTAAATAAAAGTTCATATAGTCCGGGATTTCCAGTAAATTTTTCTCCTTTATTATAAATATCCGGTCCGTTAAATTCAAGCCGAGAATCACCAAAAGTTAGATGATCGGTGGCTTAATCATGTTTTAAATATGTGCGATCGTACTCGTTTTCCGTATCAGTTATAAATCCTTTCACATATTCTCTCGGTAGCGGATCATACTGATCTAGATATTCCCTAAAGGATTATTCCGCAATACTATCCATTTGAACAAGGTTATATTGAGGATCGACTCTAAACTCGTCGTCAAAGTAACTTTCTTCAGGGTTATGTTCATACATAGTTCTGTTTAAATCAGCTTCCTCGCCATCGTTCATATCCTGAGCCATTGGCGAACTATCTTCTCGTGTCGCGACATTAATTGAATTATCGTTATATTCTTCCTCTTCTTGAGCAGCTAGCTCGTCATGTTTTTGAACAGGGCCAGTAAAATTAAGTGGGAAACGCGGTTTTTTTATTACTGTCGGAGACAAGTTTTCACTTTGCCGTCTTTTTACAGACTTGGGTGTAAATGGTGTAGATTGTTTACCATACTGCATCGACTCGGATATTAGTTTTGCCAAAGGACTATACGTATTCTCCAATGTAACAGCATTTTCATAACGGCCAGCTTTCAGAGAATTATATAGTCTTTTTACATTGCGCGAATGTTCGTCAAGGAGTTGAAGAATGTTTGGATCTGCTTGCAAACTCTGCTTCTTTTCTGGTCGCTGATCACTAGAGTTCTGATATTCTTTAAATTGCACCTCGGCTTGCTCACCCAATTCCCTCTTTAAATCCAAATATTTTTTACGAATACTTTCGGTTGCCTCCATTATTCGACGCTGAATGTCTTTATCAAACTTTTTGAAACTCATGTTTTAAATTATCAAGGTATAGGTTTTAATAAAATATCCCTATTGTTTTCAGCAGCAGCCTCACTACCCCTTATCCCCCAAATAACGGGACTGTATTTCCAAAAACGGCACTGTATTTCCAAATAACGGCACCGTTTTTCTAATAACGGCACCGTTTTTCGAAAAACGGCACTGTATTTTCAAATAACGGCACTGTATTTCCAAATGACGGCACTGTATTTTCAAATAATGGCACCGTTTTTCCAATAACGGCACTGTATTTTCAAATAACGGCACCGTTTTTCCAATAACGGCACTGTATTTTCAAATAACAGCCCTGTTTTTTAATAACGGCACTGTATTTTCAAATAACGGCACTGTATTTCCAAATAACGGCACTGTATTTTCAAATAACAGCCCTGTTTTTTTAATAACGGCACTGTATTTTCAAATAACGGCGCTGTTTTTCTAATAATGATACCGTTTTTCAAATAACTATTTTTATTAACCAAGGATCCCTTTTTCCTCAAGTTGCCTCCTAGATGCGTGTTATCGTAATGACTGGTTGATGTACAATGACTACAGAGTATAGAGAAGCTGGTATCTATTAGTTAATATTCTTAACTTTAGATGCGTGTTATTGTAATGACTGGTTGATGAACAATAACTGCAGAGTATAGAGAGGTATGTATTTATAAGTTAATATTCTTATATAACAGTTAGTATTACTAAAGAGTTTGTACTGTGCAGACATGCAGAAGTTTAAAAAGAAATCAAACAAGAAGATTACTGCTCGAAGAGGCAAAGGTGTTCCTTTCATGACTGCTTTTCACAAAGCGAGGGTTGCACTGTATGCTGAAAAACCAGAGGACCTCACATCAGCTGCTGAAGTAGGTGTACTGGTGTGGAAAAAGTTTATCCTACAGGCATTGTGCCTCTCCCCAAAATCGGAGGTTTTCTACCATTTTTAGTACCACTTTTTGCCGGTTTAAGCGCAATTGGCGCTCTTAGCGGAGGAACTGCGGGGATAATAAATGCAGTGAACAATGCTAGGAATGCTGCAGCCAAGTTGAAGGAGTCTCAGCGACATAACGAAACAATGGAATCCATAGCTCTTGGGAAAACTTACAAGGGTGGTCTAGGTCTATATTTGAAGCCTTATAAATACATATAAATACAGAATATATCTTCAGTCTTAATTGAGCCATCATGCATACCTTTAGTTTGAGTGGTAACAGTTCAATTTTAAAAGCTAATTATACTCCCCCTCTTGATCTGAGGGATGAAACTAGTCAGTATGAGCTTGGTCTAATTAGTTTAGAAACTTTTAATGCTATTCCCAATATTGATAAAACCAATAATAAATTTTATGTTGGTGATATTACTTTGGAAATCCCCACTGGATCGTACGAAATAACTGCAATAAATGATTATCTACAGCAAGCAATTCGTGACAAAAATGAAAGTAACAAGAAATTTAATTGTACCCTAAATCTAAAGGGCAATGTAAATACGCTCAAGTGTGAGCTTAAATGTTCTCATACAGTTGACTTTACTAAGAAAAATTCTATTGGAAAGTTGTTAGGATTTCATAATATTTTGCTACAGCCCAATATTAAACATGTATCTCAAACCCCTGTAAATATTTTAAAAATTAATGTTATTAAAATCGAGTGTAATATTGTTACAGGGGCTTATCACAATAATAAGCTTGTTCATACAATACATGAATTTTCACCATCAGTACCGGCTGGTTTTAAAATAATAGAAATTCCTCGAAATGTGATTTATATGCCGGTATCTAGTAGAGTTATAGACAACATTGTATTGAAACTGATCGATCAAGACGGGGAATTGGTTGACTTTAGAGGAGAAGTTATTACTGTAAGAATGCATTTAAGAAAATCTATATAGGCAAACGTTTTGTTTCGGGTTTATCAGTATATTACAAACTGCTGTACAGAGCAGACGTAGTATGGTTATTAAATATAACTCCAAGAAAATTGCTGATTTTGAACAATTGTTAAAAACTAAAAAGAGCCTAACAGCAGAAAATAAAGGCTTTCTTGAATCTCTAGGCCTAATTGTAAGGAATTCTCAAAATGAGTATTTTAAATGTGACGGACCCTCTAAACTTTGATAACTCTATTACAAAAATTGAGAGACATAGTCATTTGCCGTACACTAACTCTTTTAAAAATAATGACGAAATTCGAATACCGGTACAGCAAACCGATATATACACTCTACCTTGGGCGAGCCATATTTATCTAGAAGGAAGACTTTTAAAAGGAGTTGATGCATCAGTTTCAAACACAGCGAAACTTGTAAACAACTTTTTCTCGCCTCTTTGAAGAAATTCGTCTTGAAATTGGTGGAAAGGTTATTGACTCGATTAGATATCCTGGAATAGCAGCAACCATGAAAAGATATATTTCTTACAATGCTAACGAATTAAATAAATATAAAAATGCTGGTTGGAGTATTGATGATGATTTTACTTGCGATATCGTTGACCCGACCACTGGAAGTTTTAATGTTTGTGTGCCGGTAAGAACCCTACTAGGATTTGCTGAAGACTTTCAAAAAATACTCGTAAATGTTAAGCACGAATTGGTGTTAGTAAGAAGCCCTTCTTACATAAATGCTATTATTAACACGGCTGATGCAGAAAATGTAGGAGTTACTATTGATAAGATTGTTTGGAGGCTACCACATATTACAGTATCTGATGTCGAACGGATAGACCTTTTAAAACTTATTGAAAATGGAACCGAATTGGATATCGGTTTTAGAAGCTGGGAACTCACAGAACATCCATCAGTTCCAACTGGAAAACAACTTACCTGGAATATAAAGACTTCGGTGCAGGTGGAAAGACCCATATGGATAATTTTAGGTTTTCAAACAGCCCGAAAGGATAAATTCAACAAAAATAGTAGCTTATTTGATCATTGTAATGTATCAAATGTAAAGCTTTATTTAATTACGGAATTTTATCCGTATGATTATTTAAATTTGGAGATTTCAAGAGGACTGATAGCTACTCTTTATGAAATGTATTCCGAATTTCAAGAGAGCTACTACGAGAAAGAAAAGGAACCACTTTTTACTCCCAAAAACTTTAAAAAGTATGCGCCTCTAATTGTAATTGATTGTTCAAGATAGAATGAAATATTAAATTCTGGTATTATTGATGTAAGACTAGAGATTGAAACAAAAGAAAACTTTCCCGCAAACACCAGTGCCTACTGTTTAATTATTCATGACAAACTTGTTAGATATTCACCATTAATAGGATCTGTAAGAAAGATTTAATAAATATATTTTTCCTTACATAGAGATAATTGTAATTTTAGGTTAAGTATAGTTAGTAGAAAGTAATAGTTCTGTAATTGTAATTTTATGTTAAATGTAACAATGTGGCTTAAATAAATTAATTTAATATATACAATGTGTTTTATTATTCCAAAATTATGGTTTAAATTATACGAGCTGGAGATAAGGCTCTACACCCCACGCCTAAGCCCCAGGCCTGGTGCTTAAGCGTGGGGCCCCCGCATGTTAGGTTTGGCCCGTTTGACAGCTGACAGGCGCCATTTTTTAACGCATGCACAGTGCTCTAAAATAGTAGTAGCCTAAGATTCCTAATTATTTACGTCTCTTCTACTATACGCAATTTAACCAATACTATTTAATATGCCCCGGTGGTCGCAAGGTTTAAGGCGTTGGGATCAGGACGAGGCGCTAGGTGGTTCGAATCCTGCTAGGTTATTATTTATTTAATTATTTACGTCACTTCTACTATTCAACTATTTCACAACAATATCTAATATTCTCCCGTGGTGCAAAGGTAGCGCGCTGGACTTTGAAGCAATAGGACGGTGGTTCGAATCCTGCCAGGTTTTTATTTAATTATTTCCAATTTAACTCCGATGAGCTGATGACGTATTTAATTATTTCCAAAATGACCCAATGACCATGATGACGTCAGATGGGGTTCCCTTAATGGCTGCTAGTATGGTTAGATTATATCACTCTACAAAAACTACCCCTATATATCGCTCTACAAAAACAACCCCTATTTTGAGTAAGGGTTGAAGATGGCCATAAAATTGCGTTTTAGGGGCTGAAATTTCTCCCATAAGAAATCCATGGGAAAAACAACCCTTATGATAGTGATACGCCCCTAGCATATCTACTCTTAATTCAGTGTCAAATTTGTTCTGGGTGTAATTGAGTCGTTAATATAGTAGAGTGTAAAATCGGTACCTTTTTTGTGAATGAAATAACCTTACATTTTGCGATATTTAACAATTTTTGTTATACACCAATGCGTTAATTTGATAATTTCTGATTGTAACTTAGAGCAGTCGTCTATGCTGTTAACCTTATTGTAGATTTTTAAGTCATCCGCGTAGAGAAGAAATTGGCAGTTCTTAAACAAATCTTTGAGGTCATTAATAAAAATGATAAACAGAATTGGTCCCAAGTGTGATCCTTGAGGCACGCCAGAAGTCACACACAATTGCCTTTGATAGAGTCCCGTTAACTCTGACCATTTGTATCCGATTCGGAGGTAACTAGAAATCCACGATAGAAGAGGATCCGCAATACGATACGAGTTTAGTTTATTAATGAGAATGGCATGGTCCACTTTGTCAAAAGCTTTCTTAAAATCAAAGTAAATCGAGTCGACCTGGGCACCCGAGTCCACGACAGTAGTCAAGTACTTGGAGTAGAGACATAAGTTGGTCTGAAATGTTTGGAGAAAAGTTATGAAAGTTTAACAATAAGTTATCAACAACTATTGACTCAAGGGCTTTGATCATGCCATCAAGTCCAGATATTGGACGATAATTTCCCACGTCACATCTTCCTCCACCCTTATAAATAGCTGTAACATAGGCAGTCTTCCAAAGGTCAAGAAACTGGCCCAATTTTAAAGAAAGCTAAAAAAGGTAACTCAATGGCATCGCCAAGGTTGGACAACAATATTTTAAGAAGAGATTGGGTATCCCATCGGGTCCAGCTCCCTTTTTCTCATCTAATTTAACTAGCTTTTCAAATACTATCGAGCTGTTAATAGTTATATTCGAGAGAAGTAAGTTGTTTATGGGAGGACAATACGAATCATTAGACACCACAGGGTCTGCCTTGGTGAAAACTGAGTGAAAAAATTCGGCGAATAAGTTAGCAATCGATCTTGAGTCATCGGCCCTCAAATCACCAAACTTTATCTTAGAAGGATAACCAGTTGTATTTCGTTAAGACTTAACGTAGGACCAGAAAGCTTTAGTATTTTTCAAGATATTATTTTAAGTGGATTGAATGAAAGTGTTATAATCTGCCCTTATGGAGATTTTTGACTGGGACCTTAAATCCTTATAATTATCTTGGTCTGTAGGTAGTCGTGTGCGCCTATATTTATTGTAGTCTTTGTTTTTATTTAAGTTAATTGTATTCTTTTAAAAATAGTTTGGGTATTTCATTGTCTTAATGTATTTAAAACACAACGCGTTCCAACTGTAAAAGTATTCAGGGTTTTGGCTAATGCATTCTTAAATTTCCTTTTCTTTTATTGTTGTTCTCGGTGTATGATTTTGGTATCTGAACTTATCCGTCTCTTCTTTACATACGTCTTCGATGTTCCTTGATCGTACTTTCATTGGTCTTGTTGCCCCGTTAGCAATCCTACTGTTGCGAAGTCTTTTTCTACTTTGTCTGAGTAGTTCTTCCTTCGTTCTTTTGGATGGGCCTCTTATGAAGCTTTTTCCATGTCTAATTCTACTGAGGTTTCCCCAGTATTCTTCGTGTTTGTTTCGGGTCCATTTCCTGGTTTGCCCTCGTGCTGTGGTTTTGGTCACTCCAAGGGCAGGTTCATGCTCAAAGTATGGTGTGAATGATCCCTGTCTCGCTAGCTCATCCGCTTTTTCGTTGCCTTCTATCCCCGAATGTCCTGGTACCCACAAGAGAGTTACTCTGTTGCGTTCTCCCAAGACTTCCAGTTCTTTTTGGTATTCCCATGTCAGCTTGGACGTTACCTTGGGGTTTACTAGTGCCCCTAGTGAAGCTTGGCTGTCTGTTATGCAGATCCGCTTGTTTTTATAAGCCCTCCTGTTATTTTCTTTTGCACAGCGCAGTAAAGCATATATTTCCGTTTGAAATACAGAACTGTGTGTTCCTAGTGGAATGGAGAATTGTGAATTCCTCATTTCACTGTACCCGCCCGCTCCAGTTTCCTGCTTGGTTTTGGAACCATCCGTATACCAGATGATGTCTCCAACCGTGCCGGGGAGATCGGGTTGCTGCCACTCACTTCTATCTTGCTGCCACGCTCTTCTATCTGAAATTTTTACCTCGAAGTTTTTGTTGAATGAGTACTGGGGAATCATCTGGTCTGTTCTCTCGTCCAGGATGTTGCCGCCAACATGACGTTTTATGTCGTTGTGTCCCAAACTAGCGTAGACACCAGTCGGTTTCTGTTGTAGTCGGAAGTAGCTCATTCTTGCCTCTCCCATCACTATAAGGTTAAGTGGTGGAAGGTCTAAGAGACACTCCATGGCTGCTGTTGGGGTTGTTTTAATTGCTCCTGTTATAGCTAAGCAAGCAAGTCTCTGTACCTTAGCCAGTTCTTTAACAGCAGTTCTTTGTCGCATTTTTGTCCACCATACCAGTGATGCGTATGTTATCATAGGCCTTACCACTATGGTGTAACTAACCAATAGACCCTGTTTGGTTTAAGTCCCCATGTTTTCCCATGAGCGCGTCTGATTAACAAAAGAGTCATCTCCGCTTTCTTTCTTATTTTCTGAAGATGATGGTTCCAGGTAAGTTTAGTCTAGGATGACACCCAAATATTTTACCTCTCCCACAATCTTGATTGTTTCATCTCGTAGGATCAGGGGTCCTAAGCCCTCTAGATTTCTCCTTTTGGTGAAGGCAACTATGGCTGATTTAGAAGGGTTTATGTTTAGTCCCTCCTTTCTCGTCCATCTGGTAACTGCGTTTAGGGCCTATTGCATTTTATCCCTAACAGTGTTGTTAAATTTTCTTTGGGCCATAATGACGAGATCGTCTGCGTATCCCAATGTTTGGTGCCCTTCAAGTTAAAGAACATTTAGTAGGTCGTCCATGACAAGGTTCCATAGTAGTGGGGACAGAACTCCCCCTTGCGGACATCCTCGCTCAATCCGAGCTACAAGAGTTTCTTCAAGAATTGAAGTATATACTGATCTGCTCTTAAGCATGCAGTCTATCCACCTGCAGCTTGTTGCGTCGATCCCTCTGCGCCTCTATGCGTTTGAGATAGATGTTAGGGACGTGTTGTCAAACGCTCCTTCTATATCCAGGAAGGCACACATTAGTACCTCCTTGTATTTAAGAACATATTCGGCCTTTTCTACAAGCTCATGTAATGCTGTTTCTGTGGACTTACCTGCTGTGTATGCATGTATGTCCTTGTGTAGAGGTCTGTTCGTAAGTTTCTCCTGATGTGCCTATCCAGCAACTTCTCTATGGTCTTTAGCACAAACGATATTAGACTAATTGGTCTTAAAGCTTTTGCCCCATCCTGTCCGGTTTTCCAGGTTTGGGAATGAAATCTACTCTGATTAGTCTCCAGGTTGTTGGTATATAGCCCAGAGCTAGACTGCCTCTTAAAAGTAGACACAGTCTATGTAGTAAAAGCTCTGGTCCTTTCTGGAGCATTACTGATAAATGCCATCCGTTTCTGCGATTTATATGGTTCGAATGAGTTTATCGCCCATTTAATTTTGTCTACGTTTATCACTGATTTTGCTACCTGCCAGTCCTCCCTGGAGCAGTTCCTGGGTTTCCTAGGTCTGAACTTTTGCAGTCTTCCAGTGACATGTTGGTTATTTTGCATCCCGGAAAGTTTGAGTAGTTCCCTCATGGTCTCATTTGCCGTTCTTGTATGATCCCCTGTGGGTTTCTTTAAAGTAAATATTGGTGGCCGAGGTTTTTTCGAAAGAATCTTATGGAGTCTGGCTGCCTCGCGAGTTCCTTCGATTTCCCCACAGTGCCGCCTCCATGAATCTCTTTTAGCTTTCCTCAATGCCTTGTTGTATTCGGTAAGAGCCTTCTTGTATGATTCCATATCTGATGATGCACTGTTGTATTCTCTCCGTGTCCTCTTTTTCAGTTTGGTGAGTTCCTCGTTCCACCAAGGCACATTTCTCGATTACTTTCTTATCACCAGGGCCGCGGGCAGTTTTCATTGTATGCAGAAATAATGGCGTCCTGTATTTGATCCGCCGTTATTTCTAGGTCTTGTGTGTTGTTTATTTTTCGCTTTGTCCCTCTCAAGGTAGATGCCAGGTCTGCCTCAAAGGCTTCCCAGTCAGTTTTTCGAGGGTTGCGATATGTTTCTTCAGTTCATGTCCCCCTATCGTGAAATTTATGTGTCTATGATCTGAGCAGCTTGTTTCCTCAGATACATGCCAGTTGATAACATTGCTTCCAACGTAGGTTGTAGCTAGTATTTCATCTAATACCTCTTTTCGTCTACTATTTACAAAAGTGGGTTTATTGCCTACATTTAATATGTCCAAATTGTTTTCCATAATAAATTGTAATAAAGATTCACCTCGTGGGTTTGTGTCCGTGCTTCCCCAGGTGATGTGGTGTGCATTTGCATCGCATCCTAGGATGAGCTGCGATCTATTTCCTCTACAGCTTCTCACCAGGTCTTCCATATCCTTAGTCGGTGGTAGATCAGGGTCATCATAGGCTAGATATGCCGATCCAAAAATTAATTCCTTCGGCATGGCCCTATCCCATGACCTAGTTTTAACAGCTACCAGGTCTCTGAAACAGAAATCAGTTAGTGGTAGTATCTTTATGTCTTTTTGACTATTATGCATGTTCTGCATACGTCGGATGTTCTACTGTATATTAGTTCTCCACCCACGTTCCCTAAACATCTTACCTTTCCTCCGTAGACCCAGGGTTCTACGGGTTCCTCAGGTATGAGGGCCACGTCAAAGTTCCTCATAGCGTTTGCAAGGACTGCTGTTGCTGCCTTGCTATGCTGCAGGTTAGCTTTCAGCACCCTGATTTTCCGTCCTGGCATTGAAGCGGCCTATGGAGTGGGATGTTTCGCCATTGTGGTCCGTCATGACCTCCACGACAGTGATGTCGTGGTCCGTCACGACCTCCACGATAGAGGTGTTTGTTGGGAGTTCCGCTGGAGGAGGACCCTGAATCCCTCCTCTGCTCCCTCCTTGAGTTTTTATTTTTGTTTTCTTGGTCGTCCATAAGAATCCCACGAGCAATAGGAAAGAGCTGGTCAGCGTCTGCGGTGTCCCTGCACAGGCGTAAGGCTATTTACTCTGGGAGGTCGCCCTGTATCCCTTCCAGAGGCTCCGATCACGACACCTTTTGACCCCGGTGCCATCCATCCTTCAGTACGGGTCGCATAACGCCAATGGATTGGGGTTTGGATCCTTCTGATGAGAGTTTGGTTGGGGGTTTGGCCGAGTACCCTTCTGATATGAGGTCTTTTTTAATGCTGTCAATCTCCTGTTGCAGTGTTTCAGTTGTGCTGCAAATTGTTAATGCTCTAGCCACATTTGCCATATTTTATGTTGTAGGAGTGATTTTACGAGAAGTTCTTGTTGTTTTTGGAACACTGAGGTATGGATGCGATCATTCTTCTGAACGTCTAGGAACCACAACCTGTTGTTCTCCATCGTAAACTTAATCGAAGGTCTAAGGTTATCGATTTCTGACAGAAGTTCTTCCAGTTCTTAGTCGTTTCCATTTCATGTGTCATCCACATCTTTGGTTACCTTTTTGCCTTTCCTTTTGCTAGGTCCTCGAAGCATTCCACATAAATTTGGAATATGGCTGATGAGACGGAGGAGCCCATCGGAAGTACAAAATCTGCCTTCTCCTTGAAAATATGAATTGCCAAGGCAGCACTGGAAAGGGGCCATAATGACATCTTTTGGGAAAGTTGTTTGCTATGCTAGACCGTCATCCTCTTCCAAACAATGACGTAGGTACCGATATTAGTGATAAGTTTCGTGGCTACAAAAATCCAACATAAAATTAACCAAAGAGAGAACACCCACTCAGTTTCATATACACTGTAAAGACAAAAGAATTATTTCAAACGCTTTTCTATTAAAATTACCCATTCTAGGACCACAAGCAAGGAAGATCACAGAAAACGCTAGTAAAGCATTAATACGCTTCCAGACCAATTACTATCTATAAATAAAAGCATCTCTTATAAAAGAGCATTTGCCAAAGGTCTGAAAAAATGAAGGAATACACGTTGGTAGAAGAAACTGCAAAAATATTCATCATAAAAATAAGGGTTGCGCGGACTTCCTGTATGCGCAGTACCTGTGTACTAGTGTACACAGGTACAGTGTGTAGTAGATCAGGCAATCAGTCGATTACTTACTCATCTTTCCTATAGAAACAACTATTTGAAATTCCTACCTGATACAAACACTTCATCAAACATGTGTCATGGGCTCTCCGACTATCACATAAGGTGGTCAGATGCCAAAATCATACACCGAGAACAACATTGGAAGAAAAGGAAATTAAGCAGCAGTCATCAGCCAAGGCCCCGGATGCTTTAGCAAACCGTCCTTTAATATTAGAAATATTTAAAAACATCTTCTAACCAAATAATCTTAGCCTTAATTCTACATAAACCCATGCGTTGGACGCATGATCACGACCATCACCGTCATGCCTCAATTTTAGTATAAACACTTCTTTGGTCATGTAACTTATTTTTTTTTAAAACGCCAGTAAATCCGTCATTACTCGACCGCAAAGTTTCATTTTTTCTTCGCCGGAGTTTTACTTTACAATTTCACCCAGGCGCGGCGGACGAAAAACTGTTATCATATAGCGACAAACAAGAAAACAAGTGTTATCAACTCATTATTTCTTAAACTAAAAACAAAACTAAAATTTTTATATATTATTCAATTGACTATTAAATGTAATCTATATATAATTTGCTAATGTGGATATATTTATATGTAGGTAGGTATATATATTTATTTGTCTGTCCACGTGATTCTGAAGTTATGGCTTGAGCTAAATTCATGAAATTTGGCACAGTGGTAGTCTTTAGAAGTGGCTAGAACCCAACGAAGCCCGTTTTTTGAATTTCGCCCCCGGGACAAAAAAGGGAGCAAAAAAATGTTTTTACCGTTAGCCGTACGGAAGGCGTCTTACGGAGACAGAGGCTACATAATATTGTCTCTCACCTGGCGGAGACAGGCTTTTCATCTAGTTACTCAATAACTGCTTGTTTAAAAAGCAATCGGAGTAGCAACTTTAAAAATAATTATTATTGACAGTGTCCACTGACAGCTTTATGTTACATTAGTATAGCAATTAGCCGCCTTGCGAACCAATTATGTTTAATAATTATTCTTATTAAAAAGAGATGTTTTTGCATTAATTTTTCAACGTTTGAAAAAAAGCAGGATATTTTATTTGAAGTAAAGGTATTTTTTATGGCTTACCCTCTATTACCAGCCATACCCGTTTGGCTGTTACACAAGCGCGCCATAAAAAGTATGACTTCCTCGATATAAATTAATATTTATCTGAAGACGGCTAAAGGCATTTATTAGGTAAAACGCGTCGTATTTTAAGTAAATTATGACAATGCAAGTCCAAGAAATATCTTTTATCCAACCTAGATCATTGTCTAAAACCCTTTTAACAAACACAAGCTGTCAGGTAGCCTCATGGCTGCGTTTTTAATCTTACGAAACCCCTGGCCAAGTATTCTTTAAAAACATATTAACGGTCTTCAGATAACCTTTGAGCTGATTTTTTAAACTACCGTTGGCAACAACCGCGTGCTGTTGTTCCTGCAGTGTTTCATTACTCAATGGTTGTAAAATTTTTATGTAGTCGTGGTGGTACTACCGCGTTGTTTATAAGGGGGGGGGGGAAAGGGTTAATTGAATTATTGGGGGTACTTGAACATCGTTGACAGAAAATGGAATAAGCATCTTAAAACCTAGTTACCTACTACTTTATACAAGTTGGCGCCTAAATACTAAAACAATAAAATTGCATACCGTACTTCTATCAATTTATAAAGAACAAATTCTCACTAATGAAATTTGCGATGTTTCAAAAGATTGATAAGTTTTAATAATTCTTATGTAATAAGCTTAAACAAAATAACGAATACGCTTTTAAAAAAACCCCAGCCGCCAATGCCATTTATTCATACGGCTAAGTGATATGTCTATTTTGGTGTGGCCACATCATTTTTGTCGGAGCGATAAATTTTTATGTTATTTAAATACACTTTTTTAAAAAAAAAAGAAATACAAACGATTTTTTTTACAAAGCAATATCAATTTTTTTGTGTACCATGAAAACCGTTAAAAATGATTTTTTTATTTTGGGAAACCTAAACCGAGACCTAAACTTTTTACTGCAATATATTTTGAAAGATTTTTAAAAACCAATGAGTTAAAAATACCTATTAGCTTATTCCTTGCTTTTTATATGTTTTTATTTTTACTTTATTTAAATATCAAATATGATAAATTTTTGTTTTCTAAATTTAGTAGTTTAAAAAAAATGCAAAAAAAATTATAGATGTTTAATTTACTTATAGCATCTTTGGGTGGACTTCAAATATCTAGTTATACATGAAGTTTCAGAAACTTTGTGATGGCAGAAACTAGATCTAGGCACTTTAAAACATTTTAAAACTAAAAATAGTTTGTATTTTAAAATTCATGAATTGGGTTTAAAACTTATAATAAAATAAGACGTTGGGAACGTTTTTTTTTCTATTTATCTAAACTTAAAAGAATTATTTAAAATATTTGGTAAAGCCACAAATTTAAGCTGATTATCGTTAGTCATTCACATTTACATTTTTATGAATGTGTATTGTATAGTATTGTTCGGGACACCCCGTATAAAAACACGGATCCTGGTTTTACACCTTTTTTTTTGGATATCTGGTTTACAAACGTTTCTTTTAGTAACACTTTAACGTAACGTAATAATGACAACTGTTTAACCTTTAACTGTCTGTCAACTTCTTATCTCGTCTGAATGCAAAACTAAACTGGCCCGTGCGGATTTTCCTCGCGCTTTTTATAGTGAAGTGGAAAAGAATGGAAAAGTCTGGAAAAGTCTAGGGAAATTTGCTGGAAGGATTCTTTTTACTACAGGATGTAAGAAAAGGTAAAAGGATGTCTCCAGCGCCCCCAGGATAATCCGCAATGACCGTCGAAAAAGGGAAAACTAAGGTAACCTATTTTAAATAAATTATTAACCTAAATAAAATAATTTAACCTTTATATTTCTAATTTTAAATAAATACTAACTAAAATCTGTAACATTGCCCCCTCCCAAGTTTTGATCGTTTTCGATCAAGTATCTTCTCGATCTTGATAGCGACAAGGCGTTCTAGATGTACAACTTTACTTTTCCGTGGGCTCTTCTGAATTCGGTACACCAGATCATTAAGCCGGGTTACTACTTTATATGGTCCCTCCCATGATCTCCCCGCAGTTTCGGTGAACGCCCCTTTGGGTTTTTTTTGGATTGTATAACCAAACCTTTTCACCGACAATGAATCCCTTATGATTAGCCTTTTTTAAGTCATAGCGGGGCTTCCCTACGGTCCACTTTTTTTTTGAAGTATTGCGAACCCCTTCGTGTATTTCTTGCAGCTGTTTACCGAGTTGACTTTTCATAATCTTTTGCTGGCTTTTCATTGGTAGAAGGGCGTCCAGTAAGTAAATCAACTGGAAGGCATAACTCCGCTCCAAATGACTTTGCAGGTGACGTTCCAGTTGTTTCGTGAGCTGCGGAGCTAGGCTAGTAAAAACGGCTATCAGGTGTCCCAGTTACTTGTTGGTCATTTACCTTAATTTTCAGGTAGTTATCAAGAGTTCTGTTAAATCTTTCGACCATTCCATCTGACGGGGGTGAAGGGTGTAGTTCGGGTTTTTATGGATACCAGGAGATTACAGAGGTTTTTGAATAGATCGGACTCAAAGTTTCTACCTTGATCAGTATGTATTTCTCTTGGTACCCTTTGGAAAACCATTGTTGAAAAAGTACGTCGGCAATAGTGGTAGTTCTTGATTTGGTATTGCGTAGACTTCTGGCCATTTGCTGAGTAATCCATCGCTCCAAAAATATAGCGATTCCCAGTTTTTACTTTTGGAAATGGTCCTGCTATCTATGGCAATTCTTTCAAAAGGTGCTCCTACATTGTATTGCTTCATCTTGCCATGGCTTCGTGTCTTAGGTCCCTTGCTGGAGGCGCAGTCCTTACACCTTCTGCACCAGTCTTTGACATCGGCACGACTTCCCAGCCAGTAGAACCTTTCTCGAACCTTTTCAAGAGTCTTCATAACCCGAAATGGCCACCGCCTATACCATTGTAAGGCTTGCAATACTTTGGAATCCTTTTGATGGGTAGTATTGTTTGATAGGTACAGCTTTTGCCGTCAGAACTTTCCCCAGACTTTTTTTAATAGGCAATCTTTCATTATTAAAGAGTCCCTATAGTATTTAAATCTCGGAGACTTTGAAGCATTTTCTGATATGGGGGTCTTTCTGAATTTTCTGTCTTAAGCCAATATCTCCAAGATCAGGATCCTCTTGTTGTTTTTTTGCAAGGATTTTAGGGTCCCATTCTTGAGAGCACTGGAGCGTGTTCTTCGGCAGTGAAATTCATCGGGATCTTCTTGTTCTTCCGTCTACTGCAATGTTTACAATCTTCGGGGAAGGTCTTCTTGATAGAGCGTCAGCATTCTTATGGTTCAATCCTCTTCGATGTTCAATTTTAAAATCGTATTCTTGAACACGTTGTAACCATCGTGCTATCGTGCCGGGGGTTCTTGAACTGAAGCAAATTTAAGTGATGCATGGTCAGTTCTCAGGTGAAATTTCTGGCCATAAAGGTACTTATGAAAATGTTCCGAGATTTGACGATAGCTAGAAGTTCTTTTCTAGTCACAATAATTTTTCAGGTTTCGAAAGAATTTTGCTGAAATACGCTATCACTTTTCTTGGCCATCTTGTATCTGTGACAAAATTCCACCAATAGAAGTATTGCTTACATCAGTGTCCACAATAAAAGTTTGATTGGGTTGTAATATGACAACACTGGAGGATTGCAAAGGGCTTTCTTCAGTTGTATAAAGGCTGCTTCACAATCTTCGGCCATTCAAAAGTTTTTTGTTGTTCTCGGTAAGTCGATGTAATGGTCTGGCAATGGCACAAATCCATGTATAAATTTTTCTATAGTAAGTGCACAACCCCAGGAAACTTCTAATTTCATGCTTGTTTTTCGGTGTAGGCCAGTTTTGGATAGCTTCTGTCTTTTTGGATTTGTTTTCCTCCTTCTTCAGTAATTATGTGCCCCAGGTATTTAACTTGTTTCTGGAAAAGGTGACTTTTTTGGACAAAGCTTCAGCTGGGCAGATCTTACTTAAAAAACCCCTTCAACATTTTTCAGGTGGTCTTCAAATGTTTTTCCAAGAATAATAATGTCATCTAGATATACCGGCATTTTTTCCCCCGTTAGTCCCCGTAATGTTAACTCCATCAATCGTTCAAAAGTAGCGGGGGCATTGCATAGACCAAATGGCATAACATTAAACTGCCACAGTCCGGTTCCGGTCGAGAAGGGGGAAATTTTTCCTTATCTTCAGGATGGGAAATTCTACTTTAATAGCCACTTTTTTAGGTCTAAGGTCGAAAAACCCTTTTGAACCCGTCAGCGTATCTAGAGTATCGTCTATTCTTGGTAATGGAAAACTGTCCTTCTTCGTGACGTCATTAAGTCTTCTGAAGTCAACACAAAATCTGGGGAACCATCTTTCTTTTTAACCAGGACTACTGGAGATGACCATGGACCCTGGGATGGTTCTATAATGCCTTGGTTTTTTCATGTTCCAATTAACCTCTCAACTTCGTCTCTTTTAGCCCAAAGGAATTCGTCGTGGTGGTTGCCTTATTGGTGCTGCATCACCTGTATTTATTCGATGTTGAACTATGCTGGTTTTTTCCCCAAAAACCTTTTTAGAGAAAGAGAAAACGTCTTGATTTCTTCTTAAAAGGTCTTTCCAGCTAGTAACCTGCACTGGGTTTAGCAGGGCCCCTTTTATGAAATCACCAGGTTTTTGCAGAGCATCAGGTAGTTTACTTGAGGCAACTTCTACAGGTTTAGCAAAGGTATTGGAAAATCATATTAGCAGGTTGATAGGTACAAATTTTGTCACCCTCTTGACTTGTTGAGAGTAGTCCTTTAGGTTCATCATTCTGACAAATACCGTATTTCTTTTTATTTTGCGTCAGAGTTCTTGGGGGTAGAATTCCTTTAGCGTATAGTGGACTATTTTCAATTGGTTCGACTAATAGGATTTCACCTTCTTCGATTCTTCACACCTTGCTTTGGGTAATGACTTCTGAATTTGGAGGTAGTATGAATTTTTCTGTAAATACAACTTCTCGAATGGATGCTTCATTGTTCCGTGGGGGGCTCATTACAATCTCTTCGTTATTAGTTCGCAGTATTCGTTGTGGAAGGTCAAGTACAAACTCTGGGGTTCCATAAAAGTCAAGGCAAGAATAACTTCATCCATTATGTCAGCAACAAAAACAACGTGTATAAAGGTTGTTTGTCCCCAAGGTTATTCTGGCTTCATGTATTCCTTGAATTGGTATGACTTTTCCATTAGCAGATTCCAAAATGTAATTTTTTTCTGGACGGAATATTTTGCAGGGGCTACGATGTTCGGCCTTTTTTATAGTATGTGTGGAACCAGTATCTAGAACCATTTCACATTCCGACCGCATATATTTCCAGGTACTACCAAGCTGGAGCCGTTGTTTTGCAGCCGGGATACTCTTATTATTGTCGTTGATGGGGCTTGGTAGCACCCAGCCGCTTTTTCGCCCCTTAAAACTGGCTTTCTGGGAGGTTTTCCGAACTACTGGCAGGGGCATTAAATCTGGTACAATTTCTTTGGGCATGCCCCCTTTTCCACACTTCCAGCAACAGATGTTAAAATTTTTTCGTCTAAATGTCATAGTGCTGTCTTTTTTTTTGTTTGTTTTTAAGGAATATCTCTTTTCAACTCCTTCATCACTCTTGCAAAATCGTTATTTGAATTTTCATCTTCTGGAACAAAGTTCATCCTTCGAACTCTTTTTCTGACCTCTGAATGTTTGTTTTGCTGTTTCAAAAATGAAGGGAGGCAAGAGCTTCGGGGTATTTTCTAAGTCTAGCCATTCTTAACGCCTGGTTCATATCTGGATCACGTAAGCCTTCAATAAAACTACCTACTGCTAATTCTTGTTTAATTTCTTCTGGGTAGGCTGGGTATGTCAAATTAATTAGCCGTACGATATCCGCTTCATACCCCTTTGAAGGCTTTCATTGTATCTTTGTCTTCGTCCTTGAAGCTGAGCTTTATAAACCTCCTGTAAGTGGGTTTCACGTATCTCATTTCAGTAACTTTACAATGGATTCATAGTCACATTGTTTTGCTTCGAATATTTTTTTAACACTTCCATGGCTTCCCCTCGAAGAGAAGTACTAGAGCTCGTCCCTTTTTCTGGTAACCCAATTGTTTCCATCGGCAGCAGTTTTCAAACTGTCGAAGATAGTAACCCATGGTATCTTGCCATCAAAAGTTGGTGGTTTCATAATAGTTGTTACTAACTTTCTGAGACGACACCTGTACTAGCTAGCTTTTGAATTTGTCGTTGTAAATGTTGCACTTCCTGTTGTATTTGGCCTTGGATTTGCTGAACATGACTTTCAACTGTCTGTACGGTGTGCTGTATTACTTCTATTTCCTCTTTTACATCTTCTTTGGAAAGTTTTACCTCAAGTAACATTTGTTTTCTCATCTCATCTTGGCTTTGAAAAAATTTTCTCCTTTTGGGGTTTTCCCTCGGATTTTTACCATCTTTTCTTCAGCTCTTGTTTCATCTCTGCTTGGCTTTTTTTTAATGTCTTTTTGGTTTTTCTATTTGCTGTCGTGTTTCTCCTGACTTATTCGAATTTGGCTCTTCATTTCTTCTTGACTTCTCTTCATTTCGTCTTGACTTCTTTCATTTTTTCTTGACTTCTTTTTCATTTCACCCTTTTAGGTCTTTCTTCATGGATTCTTGACTGGTCTTCATTTCTTTCTTCAGATCTTCTTGGCTTTTTTCATTTCTTTCTTCAGATCTTCTTGGCTGGTCTTCATTTCTTTCTTCAGATCTTCTTGGCTGGTCTTCATTTCTTTCTTTAGATCTTCTTTTCATCAATCATTAGTCTATATGATACGAGAAGACAAAAGGGTTTATAATGTATTTCTTCGTTTTGTAAAGATGTGTGTGGAAAGCTGTAGGGACTCGTAAACCCAATTCTATCCTTATTTGTAATCCCTTTATCCTGGTCGATTACCCTCTGTTTGTGTTAATTATCAAAATCGCCTAGATAGACCACTATGGCGTGAAGCGTGTGCCCTTTTTCATGCATGTTTTTGATTCTTTCGCAAGCAGTTCCCAATTTGTGACTTATTTCGATGTGTATGTCTGTATGAATCCCCTTTTTTATATTGTAAATGGTTTTAAGATATAATAATTCGTGTATACGAATATTTATCGTATAGATTCTTATACAGATACTCATTAAAAAAATTTTTTGGTTTAAAAAAAAAAATTAATTATAATGTTAAATGTAGTGGCTGTATGCATTCCTGTGCAAAGCCAACCAAAGCAAAAAAAAAAAAAAATCTTCTTTCATGGATTCTTGGCTAGTCATCATTTCTTTTTTTAGGTCTTCTTGTTTTTCCATCATTTGTTTTATTAGGCTACTTATTTCTTCCCATAACTGCTGTTTGTTGTCTTGTTCCAACTGGCATTCAAAAATTTTCTTTAAACCCCTTCGGCTTCCTTGGGGATTTCATTCCGCCTGACCCAAAAAAATTCCGGGACCCGTATAAAAAACACGGATCCTGGTTTTTTTCCTTTTTTTTGGATATCTGGTTTACAAACGTTTCTATAGTAACACTTTTAAAGTAACGTAATAATGACAACTGTTTAACCTTTAACTGTCTGTCAACTTCTTATCTCGTCTGAATGCAAAACTAAACTGGCCCGTGCGGATTTTCCTCGCGCTTTTTATAGTGAAGTGGAAAAGAATGGAAAAGTCTGGAAAAGTCTAGAATGTCTGGAAGGATTCTTTTACTACAGGATGTAAGAAAAGTGTAAAAGGATGTCTCCAGCGCCCTCAGGATAATCCGCGATGACCGTCGAAAAAGGGAAAAACTAAGGTAACCTATTTTAAATAAATTATTAACCTAAATAAAATAATTCTAACCTTTTATATTTCTAATAACTAAATACTAACTAAAATCTGTAACAGTATATTAGTAGTAGCATAGAATAGATTGCAGTGTGTTGCCTGGCATAATTTAACCGCAATTGCCTTTAATTAAATATACCGGGTGATCCAGGAGCGTGCTCACCCCGTTTTACAGTCCCGCCCTACCGCCGATAAGTTGCGCTGGTGAGTGGACTTTGACAGGGCTTTGGGTAGTACTCCGTGTCTTATTTTTTTTTGAATGCGATAAATGAAGGTCGTATATGTCTCAAAAATTTTAGTACGGTTAGTGTCCCAGTGTAGTGATAAACTTGCTTGTATTTAACTGTATTTTATTATTTATTTTATCAATTGTTTTTTTCGTACAGAATGCCAGTGACTTCCGTTTTTTGTTAATCCCTTTCCCAGAATAGATGCCAATAAGTGTATACCGGGTGACAGCGGGACCACTTAACGGCTATAATTTAAAATTTTTTTAATTTCTTCAGCTTCTGGCTTCGCCTAAATAACAAGTTTTAATTTTTAAATGCGATACCATGTTAATTTTTAAATATTAAAAAAATTATGTCTTTTTACGTTTGGCAGCTCAATTTTAATAATTTTTTTTTTAAAGTGTTTAATTTTTTTTTTTAACGGGGTGGCTATGACCCATTTTAAGTTTAACTAAAATATGATGCTTATTTGTTTTTAGAGGGTCTTTTAGGCCTGGTACTTTCATTAATTTTATTGTCCGGATCAGGGCACGCTCTGGGGGCGGACAACCCGGACTTTTGTCCGGGGTGGCTTTTGGGGTGTCAATGTGACAAAATACTGATAACTTCCCTAAAGGGTTTTTTTTTTAAAAAAAATTAATTGCAATTTATACATTTCTTACTTTATTTTTTTTTCCAAAAGCAAAAAAAAAATATTTGTTATGCAATATTTTAAATCTTAATTAATAGCGGTTGTTAATAAAAAAAAAAACTATTTGCGGGCATTAACCCTCTTCTTATAGAAGAGCATATAAAAAACAAAAAAATTTAAAAAATTTTTTCTAAAATCACTATATTTATGTACATTTATGGTTTTAAAAAGAAAGTAAATGAATGTGTTAATTTATCTTCAATATTTTGCGGAGCGCTCGGTACGTGAGTCCGTCTCGCACTAGATTGTTTTTCCTTAAATAGTATTTTAAATAAAATTACCGTCTGCTCTTTGTTAACTGGATATGTTTCTATGTCTCAATACTACCACTTCTGTAAATTATTTTTTTTTTTATTTTGTCAAAGTTCTATGTTATCAAATAAAAGATTGCCTCTATTGTATGAATCCAGAGTTCGTTGTGTGAAACTTCGGTTTTAGTTTTAAAAAAATTATTTACAAAAACAGGGTAGCACCAAAAATGACTACTAAAGGGTTTCCCAGCATCAAACCCAGAAATAAAAAAAATACGGAATCGCCTAATGAAGGTGACCAACAAATGGACGCTATTCCCAAACCAACTGGAACTGGCACTACTTCCGCATCAAATGAAAGCACTATAACAATTGACAAAAACCCCGACACCTACGAAAGCGCTTTATAACCATTAAGTACGGATCCAGCATTGGGGCCCAAAGAATTTTGGGAGATGCCAAAAGAATTTTTTAAGAAGGCAAGGTCTACCTAAGCCATTATATAATTATACTTTTTCTTCCGATGAAGCTGGTCGAAAATTTACTTCAATATCATAGAAGAATTTTAAGCAATGGAAACAATTTTTAAAAAGACTGGCTAGTTTACTTCATTACAAAAAATGCGTTTATTGCTTTTGGTGCAAAGTTTTTGGCTGTGTGATCAGTGATCATTTCCCTTCAAAAAGGGTTTTTTAAAATTGGGAAACATCTCGTTGAAACTTTAAAAAACCACGAAATTTCTAAAAATCATATTCAGGCCCAAAAATGTTGGCCATAACTAAATCAAAGGTTAAAGTGTTGTAATACTATAGATGCGGCTTCCCAAAAAAATTTTTAGTGCTGAAACAAACCATTCTAAAAAAAATCGGTAGGAATCACTAAAAAAAAGATTAGTAAAAGTTGTTTGGTTTTTTAAGGTTCGACGACAAGCTGTTTAGGGATAATAAAGGTAACTACTTAAAAATAGTTGAGCTTCTATCTGAATTATCCCATAAGGAACGTCATAGAGTGCTCAAAAAAGAAAAATAATGCCCCTACTTCGGGAAAAATATACAAAACGAGATAATAGACCTATTGCATCAAACTGTCAAATCACATATTATTAATGAAATAAAAAAAAAAGGGCCCAAAAACTATTCTATAATTTTGTTTCACTCCCCGACATTGTAAGGTGGAGCAAATGACTCTTGTAATCAGATATGTTTTAATTAATAAATCTGATACTAATGAGGTTGAAATAAAAATTAAGTAATGCTTTTGGGCTTTCTTCCAATTTTGGGTTTGTTGTGTGAAACACGGTTTTTTGCCTTTTTAAGAAGTTAAAAATTCATTTTTAATTTTCAATATAATATTATTTTTTTCAGTGTTTATGGTAGGCCCCCGGAAAACAAATTGCCGGAAATTATAATTGGGGGTCTAACAATTTGGGTTTCAATTTGCAGCATATTAGAGGGCAGGGATATGACGAGTCCAATATGGGGGCGATAAAGCAGGAGTGCAATTTTAGAATTAAAATTTGAATTTCGAGCATTTCTACGTACCACCCCCCCGCCTCTACGCCATCCTCTCAATCTAGTGGTTAATGATATGGCAAAAGCATCCCTGGGAAGCCGCAAATTTTTTTTAATATGGTCCAAAAAGTTATTTATTCTTTGGCATCTACTTTTCGATGGGCAATACATTTGAAACACGTCCAAGGATTAAGTTTGAAACCATTGGTGACAAGAGATGGGAAGTAGGATAGAGCCCATAAAGCATCTAAGATTTATATAGGAGATGTATACGACGCTTTTCTAACATTTATGAAAACAAAGAAATTAATAACTTAATAAGGATGAAGCTTCGGGTTTAATAAATTGTATTAAATAGTCTAAGTTTTTATGTTCAATAGTTCTTTGGTATAAAATAATAAATTGTATTAATTCAATAAAAAGCTTTCAAACAAAATTTCGATCTACTTTGATGCACTAGATCTTTGCATATACTTCGACCCGGATAAGTCCTTCAATAATATTGTTGATGCAAAAGAATTGGCTGACGAAACTGACGTTGTCGCAAATTTTTTGAATCAACAGTACCACGACACCGCGAAAGAAGAAAAAAAAACAATTTCTCACGAAGCACGAGATGAACCTATCGAACCCAAAAAGAAAATATATAAGAAAAGATTATTTTTATTTCACAATTGATTAAGCACTAAATGCACTTCAGTACTAGATTTGAACAACTGAGTCACCATAATAACTATTTTCAAATCTTATATAATATATACATTTAAAAACCATGTCAAAAGGGCGCTATTAAAACAGTGCCAGGATTTGAAAAGTATTTTAACAGATGGTGATTCAGTTGACATAAATGGGCTAGAAAACAGGGGGAAATTACTGCGGCATCCGTATTTTTGGGGGGAAAAAAGGGGCCCAACAATGCAAAATTAATAAGAATATTAAATTTTGCCCCGAACCTTAATGTTGCCTTAAGATATTCTGACTATTCCAATAACGGTTGCAAGTGGGGAAAGAATATTCTCTAAATTAAAATTAATAAAGAAGGTTTTACGTTCCCCCACCTCACAAGATCCCTTAATAGTTTGGCAATATTGGCGATTAAGCATGAAATTGTTGAAAAAATAAACTTAAAAGAGGTAATACAAAAGTTTGCAGAAATAAAAGTTAGAAGAAAAGTTTTCTGTGAATTTAGCGTAGCTAATATTATTTTTGTTTTAATTTTTATAAAGGATGTAAGTTTTATTTCTGTAGTTGTGATTGCAAATATACACTAACATTCTTGTAAGCCCATTAAAAATGCACCTGGTTAACAATTTGTAAATACATAGGTACGGTACTTTTTAAGTTTTACTGTTTTGTCCTCTAGTTGAATTTATATGTTACATTATTCGTTTTAACTAACATTTTTATAATAATTTGTTTTTTTATTTTAAATAGCTGATTTATTTATGAAGGGCGGCAAATTGCCTTCTTGCCGGGGGGCATTTTAACTCCATAGATGTGTAAGTACCCCGTAGCCATCCTGCTAGGTACTAGGGCAAATAAGAGAACATTTTTTGGGGAAAAAGTTTTGTCTTGATCCTTAATCATGTTGAAGGTGAAATTGCAAAAAAGACATTAATAAAGTTGTCTAACACTTACACCTGGTTTGTTTGAAAAAATTAAGTTAGTTTATGCCAGGAAAAAATATACACGTGACTATAGGGATATTAAAAGCACTGCTTTGGTATACGTATAGGTTACCTTTAAAAAAATGTCTGTTAAAGCATTCCTGTGAGTGTGTATATTAATTCAAAATCTTTGGTTGATTAAGAAACCTTTTTTTGTAAATTGACAGCTTACTCTTCTAATAAAACAAAATTTGGTAATTTTTAAATCTTTCCACAAAAATGTTGGTATATTATAAATTTGGAAAATATTTTGTTCAACATTTTTATACTATAGCTTGCGAAAATAAAATTGGTGATAAATTAAAACAATATTTTCCCAAAAAATAAAGTTAGTCCCGTTGTGAAGGTTTTCCTTCATCAATATTTTTTTAAACCCTTTTCACTAGAATGCGTTTTTCCGGGTGGTGCATCGTCGGGCGGAATATATAGGTTAGTCCCATGTAATCTTTTGGTTAATTATTGGCTTGCCCAATTAATTAATTTATAAAACAGTGACTGCAGTTTTATTAGAAATTGCCATTATCAAACTAAAAAACTTTTCAGTTTGAAAAGTAGTAATACTCTAAAGCTGAGTCCTGTTTTATAAATTAATTAATATAGTGATAGTAAACAAAGAAAAAACTGTGTTCTCATTTACTAGTTAAAATGAACTATCACAAAGAAACGGACACCTCAATTCAACTTTTTTCCCTTGTATAATAAATAACTATTGTTAGCTTTTTGTATTGAGAGTAAATAATGGATCAACTTTTGTTTTTTTTTTTACGGGGCTCTCCTTTTTGCATTAAATAAGTAAAGCAAATTTATTTAAAAATACTAGTTTAATTAGCTCCAGCATGACATTAAACTTCTCTATTTTGATTGATACCGCAATGCCGTCGATCATTAATTTTCAAAATATATTTTATGTTATCTATATACAAGCATACACTTGTAAATACCCAAAATAATTAATAATTCATTAAAAATATTATATTTTTAACAGTTACTCCATAAGAAACCGAACATTTTAAGACTCACTTGGACCACGTGTCCCTTTTCCTAGCGGGGGTTTTTTTAAAAATCTCAATTACAAGGCATTTCGTGCCCATTATTTTAACGCTGCTATTTATCTCCTTCTTTGAGCCCTCCGTAGTCATATTATATCACAATATCCACCTTTGTTGTGGTCCTTTCCGATAAAAATTAAATCAATAAAACACCATAATTTGATATTTTAAAACTTATTATATTTGTCTTTAGTATTTTGGATTGATTCAGATTTCACAAATGAAAAAGAATATTATCACGACTGTTACATAATGTTATCAAGTTAATAATAAACAACAAATTTATATCGTATGTTATATACTTAAATAATAAATTATCAAATTTTTATAAAACTGTCTTTTCCGTCATTGCAAAAAGCCTGCATGTTAAAAAAAGGTTGGCCCATTTTTAACAATATTTTGGTAACAAAAACAAAGAAAACTCACCGTGTGATTTTATAGACACTTGACACAAATTGTTACACAAAAACAGCTTTTTTTGCGGATATTTTACTTAAATAAAGGCGTAAAAAATTCCGCTAAAATGAGCCGGCAAATCGACTCAACCCAGACAAGGACTAGAGGTTAAATGAAGGTCAATTGTATCTCCCTTTTCAGTCAAATTTCCTTATTCGTTTCAAATGACATCCTGGTGTATTTGCGATTCTTTTGTTATCTCAGACGTACGTTCCCAAAGCTAATAATGAGATAGAAGGGAATAAGCGACAAAAGTAATGGTTTGGGAGTAGATATACGGTAGGTACGGTATTTCCCACGTGTTTCCTAAAAACTAAAGGAAGTTTTGCCAGCTGAGCTGACATGACGGCAAGGTTGCCTAACTTCTTGATGCAAAATGAGGAGTCTTCGCAACAAAAAGAGTGGAAACAGTAAAAATTAGAAATAAAGAAAGTTATGCTTTTCGTTTATTTTGTTTAGATCACAATTGACAAAATAGTGGCTACAAAAATGAACGGAAAGTGGTGCGTTAGTTTTAAATAGCGACATAGATTTTTAGAAAATCATTTATTTGCTGTAAATCTAAATGTTCGGGACATTTTTTCCTATAATTAATAAATAGCTTTATTTGTTTATAAGTACTGATATATTTAAAATAATAAAATTCTCAAAGTAGATTCAAATTTTTTCAAAACAAATTTGATGAATGGGGAATCTATGTGATTTAGGCATATACTTATAAGTATATGGATTTAGGACTATGTTCTTAGGCTGAACCCAAGGGTAATAAACTTAACAAGAAGTGTTCGATCCCATTTACCTAAGCCCATATACGCCAATTTAAATGTCAATTCGGTATTTGTGACGTAATCCGTTTGCCTGTTTGTTTTGTTTACAAGTAGTATAAAGTCTTCCGGCCGAGTGATGATTGCGTTGGTAAATTTAGCAATTGTTAAAAGTTAACAACGGTTTAGAATGTTTAACAAAACGTCATTGTCAGTGTTATTCAATGATTTTAGTAGGCAACCTGTCAAAATCTGACATTTTGTTAAACATTCTACACCGTTGTTAACTTTTAACATTTGCTAAGCAAAGCACTCCTTGTTAACTTTACCACCCTATAAAAATCAAACTAACCTCATTTTCACTATTCCCCCTTTTTGCACAATATTCTTGATTTTTACACTAAATTCGTACGCGATATTTTATATCCACCTTTTAAAAACTTGGTTTTATAATTATTTTACACCTCTTTTTCATTTACTTGTAAAACTTCACTTTCAAACGCTGCAACCATGTGTACAGTAGGGATTTTTTCAGCAAACCTGACCGCGGCGTTCGAAAATCAAACTTCGCAAGTTAATGACAAAAAGGTGTAAAATAAACATAAAAACAAGTTTTAAAAAATATTGTATGCCAAATTAGTGTTAAAAATCAAGAATTGAGTGCAAAAAGAAGGGGAAAAATGGGGTTAGCTTGATTTTGTTGATAATGTTTGATAATGGATATCTCGAAAACGAAATGTTTCCAAATAAAAATTCAGATTTTGAGATTCGTGACAGCTGGCAGCCCATAAGAGCTTATATATACCGTAGGTGCCGTATATATATAATAATACCGTATATACCGTATGTGCCGGGTAATGTCATTCAAAGCAGACCTACAGGTTAACATAAATTCCGGAGCACACTCAACGACTTACGGTGTCCACTGACAGTCAACCATCCAGTTACTAACCGTGCCCAACATTGTTTAACTTCGCTGATCAAGAAAGGACATTTTCTTAAGTGTTCGCTTTTTCTAATAACTTTTAAAATACTAGGCGTAATTTAATATTTCTTTAATATGATGGTCACTAGATAAGTCTTCTTAAAATAAACCCATTAAATCCCCATAAAATATTTGGCTTATTTAGTTTCCAGGGACGGACTAGCTCTCACACAATGATAGCAACTTTTTTAACACCCTGTATGATAAAGGCTCAACAATATTATTTTTGGATGGCTTTAACCTTAAAAACCTAAAAAAAGGCATTCTTGATTGACATCAATAAAATTATCTGTTTACGAGAAATAAAATATCCTGTTTGGTCCCACTAAACATGATAGTTCACAAAATTTTGCTGCAAACTTTATTATGGGGGTATTTGTAAAATTAATTAAAAAATTGCAGGAATTTCGGGTTTGTTTAATATGTAAACTCACCTGAGAAAACATTCTGATATTTTACCGAAAGTTTTCTTCAGAAAACACTCATTAGATTAACTAATTTGAATTTGCTGCTTAATACCAAAAGTAAACTTGCCCCGAATTGTATCAGTTCAGTTTCTAAAAAAACAACCAGTATATGTGCCAATTTAAATTTGCTGTTTAGTACCAAAAAAAAATTACTCCGAATTATATAAGTTAAGTTTCTTAAGAAACATTCAGTATAGTTACTAATTTAAATTTGCTGTTAATTACCAAAAGTAAACTTGCTACGAATTATATTAGTTAAGTTTTCATCAGAACACACCAGTATCTGTGCAAATTTAAATTTTTCTGTTTAGTAAAAGCAAAACTTACTTCAAATTATATATAAGTTAAGTAAGTTAAGAAAACATTCAGTATAGTTACTAATTTTTAAAATTTTCTGTTAAACCAAAGACCTTTAGTTTTAATGTTTTTGTGTTAAACACTTTAGCAGTAAGAAAAATATAATGGTCATCTTGTGAATATGATTCAAAAATCT
>JAHBCN010006181.1:17500-50696 GCA_019359885.1 Listronotus oregonensis | reverse complement strand
TAAACCTTTTGGGGTTTCGGTAAAAATAGTATGTGGGGGAAAAATATTGGTAAACTTTACTTATTAAGCCACATATATTTGTAAATAAATTAGACATTTCGATGGGGGCCCCCAAAATCCCCCCTCACCCGAAGACCGATTTTGGGGTATTGTCCCCCGGAAACTTTATTTTGGGGAGTGCCATCATTTTTTTTAAAATTTATGATAGAAAAAAAAAAAAAGGGAAAAAGGAAAAAGACTAAAAAACTTTAAAAGGGAGCCCTTTTAAAGGGCAAGTGGGGTGGTACCACCTCAGGCGAGGAAAAGCTCCTTTATCACTTGCTGAATACATAAGTATCTTTGGCATGACCTGTCCTTTTTCTTTAAGTTTTATAAAATAAATAAAATCCTGCCTGCATTTTAAATTCTAAAACAAGTTGACCTAAAAACTCCCTTTAAATTTGAATTAAAAAAGTTTGGGTAACTTTGCAACAACGTAAAGTATTCGGGGTAAACCTTTGTAAAAAAATTTATTTAAAAAAATTTAAAAAAACTTTTCCAATTATATAATTAACTCATTTAAATTATAATATTTTTTGTTTTAGTATTTTTTAGATTAATTTTATTTTGAAAACGATGGCGGATTTGCCACCGAAAAATTTTTTTTTTTATTTTAAAATGATTTTTTGAGTTTTCTGTATTTCAGATAATCTGCAGAATTTATACCATGAGAGATTGATACCCACCTGAATCCTTTACAACAATATAAAACATATTTACAATTAAAGTAATCTCATTTCGCAAGATCCGAAGTAAAGTTATGTAAGAGAAATCTTTATAATCATTGTTTGTATCTTATTTTGAAATCGGAGCCAAGTACGAAAAAAGGCTCTTTTAATATCTTCCTGAGTATTTTAAATATTAAAATTAAATTAACTTTTCGAAAGGAAACTGTGCCAATAATAACTGATTAAACACAATAGAGGTAGAGACAGCTATAATAACCTTAGAGAGGCCGCTAAGATTTTCCGTAAAAGGCATCTTAAAATATCTGTATCTAATCAAACCGCTAAACCTAACCTTGTCTAACGGCAAAATTTAAAAGGAGTTTTTGCAAATTATCCAATTCTTTATAATACAGATTTTTTCAAGAAATGCAAAAGAAGTACTTTCTGAAAATGAAAGATGCTTTCTTTGGTAATGCACTGCCAAAGGAGTTCTTAGAGCAATTTATTTTTATCCCAAATAACCTATTTTTGTTCACACATCCAAAACTGAAGATTTGATATTCGGTTTAATTTTTCAGCAAGGAATAAAAATTACACGTCTATCTTTACAGAAAAATATTAATTTTTCTGGCGAAGCTTGTTTTATGCTAAATATAGTAGTTTGCTCCCAGAGCTATCGATGCTAAAGTACAGCTAGCCTGACACTGGAAGTATTTTATAGTTCACGAACTATTAAAAATTTTGTTTAGAAAATGTTTTATATATCGATAGCTTAGAAAGGATAAGCCAATGTGTTCTACAAATTTTGTAAGTTGTTTTAGAAAAAGTTATTTTGACAGTGTTTTAGTTAACCATAACATGCAGTGAAAAGGAAGGTGATTTTGACCAAATTTGGTATACGGGTGATTTTTGGGGCGCTGATCACGAATCTGACAACAATTTTTTATGGCAACGTTTCATTTTCGAGATATTAATTATCAAAGTTGAAAATCAAACTAACCTTATTTTTACTATTCCTCCTTCTTTTTGCACAGAATTTTTGATTTATACACTAAATTGGCATACAATATTTAATAAACACCTTTTAAAAACTCGTTTTTAAATTTATTTTACACCTTTTTTTTTCATTTAATTGCAAACCTCCACTTTCAAACACCGCAACCATGTATACACTAGTGGTTTGACATGATATATCAACGCATTCTTTTCCTCAAATTAAAATTTTTCTGTCAGTACTGACAATGTTTTTACTAGTAAACAAAAATCCTTAAATCCGTTTTTAAAGCAGACAATTAAATATTTGGTAGATATACAAAGCAGGTTAACAATACGTTTATATTTCAAAACCTAAATTTTGACAGTAGAGCATAAAATAAAATATTCCACATTATTCGCCCAAAAAAACCTTTCAGTATTCGTTTCGAAATTTCAGACTTCTTCGAAGCGTCGTCCGTAAACATCTCAATCATATTGTAAAAGTTCATTTCCGGACATGTAACGTAAATATCTATTTCTTTACTTTTTTTTTTTATTTATGTATAGAGTGTAGCCATCATATAAAAGAGAAAAATAATTGTTATTGCAAAATTTACAAAAAATGCGATGGTACAATTATGGATTTTATACTACCAAATACTTCCTCGAAACTATTCCTCTTTAATGTATGGTTAATAACACTGAGATCTCCAGACAGAACGACGTGACAGCTTAAAGTATGGTTCCTTGCATGCGGCTGACGCACTACGTTAGCCGCAAAACACTCCTACTCATATTTCTAAATGTGCCTGGTTTGTTCCGAGCGGCCGTCGTATACGTCCGCTGTCAACGACTGCGATTGATGCGACTGGACTGCTGAAGGTATGTTTCCTTCCACGCGGCCGCCGCATGCGGCTGACGCACTGCGTTAGCCGCAAAGCACTCCTACTCATGTTTTTAAATGTGCCTGGTTTGTTCCGACCGGACGTCGTATGCGTCCGCTGTCAACGACTGCGATTGATGCGACTGGACTGCTGAAGAAGCAGTGTAGCCGCAGTCGTGTGTGCGTCTAATATTTTGTTTGTGTTGTTATGTGTGAAATTTTCGGTGTTTTTTTAATTGTTGAAAATTGAAACTTTATTTTTTAAATAAGGTCTTGGATTTTTTAAGAGCTTTTAAGATCCCAAAGCTAATGATGTTTCGCACTTATTCGAAAAAATCAGTTTAATGTTTTTCTAAGATCCTACCAAAAATCTATTGTCTGGCTCTCTCTTAAACATGGTTTTTTATGGAAATTGCCATTAATATAAATTTTTCGAATAAGAGCAATATATACTTGGTTTTGGCAACTTAAAAGTTCCTAAAATCCATAATAAATAAATCCAGGGCCGTATTTAAAAAAACAGTTAATGATGGCAGCTCAAAGACGAAACGTCGGTGTATAAATCTAATAACACTATCTTGTAGAACAGAAAAAGTAGCAATAGGGAATGTAAAATTTATTTTGTTACATTTATTCAAATAGAGTCATAAAAAAATAAAACGAAATCGCGAATAATCGGTTTTTCCAAAAGTCTTCGGAAGTATTCAAAATGTTTAAGCTTCTAAGGTAGCATTTAACCGACCTCGTATCTCTTCAAGTTTCCGAGATCCTAATGATAAGGCTCGAATTTGGGACACCCTGTACAGACTTACCCTAATACAATGGCTTATTTTTCCTCTGGGGTTATTGGATATGGAACTCTGTTGTATGGCTCGGACTTTATATCGTCTTTTATTAAGTCAAGAATAAAATTAAACTGTGCTTTATTCAGTCTAAAATATTCTCTAAATTTTGCTTTATCCTGTTGCAGTTGTCGATTTACTAATGTAGTATAACAACCCTCATCGCGTCTTTGCTAAATATTGGATTTATAGGGGCATTGCTATGTTTCAGGTTGGCTAATTGTAATAGTATTTCGTCATCCTCTTCTTCTTCTAATAATAAATATATTGCTAGATTAACCATCACGACTTTTACCAAAGATTATTCCCTTTGCACTGATAATTTTGCTATCGCGAGTTTGAGCCGCGGTCCTAAGAAACCACCTGATTAAACGGCGGGCGCATGCGTTAGTCGCATTGCGGCAGTCGCATGCGACGGCCGCGTGGAAGGAACCATACCTTGAAGAAGAAGTGTAGACGCAGTCGTGTGTGCGTCTAATATTTTGTTTGTGTGGAATTTTCGTTTTTTTTTAATTGTTGAATATTAAAACTATTTTTTAAATAAGGTCCCAGATTTTTTATTACGGATTTTAAGAGCTTTTAAGATCCCAAATCCAATGATGTTTTGCACTTATTCGAAAAAATCATTTAAATTTTTTCCTAAGATCCTACCAAAAATCTATTTTCTGACTCTCTCTAACACATGGTTTTTTTTATGGAAATTGCCATTAATATAATTTTTGAATAAGTGCAATACATAATTGGTTTTGGGAATTAAAAGCTCCTAAAATCCATAATAAAAAATCCAGGGCCGTATTAAAAAAACAGTTGATGATGGCAGCTCAAAGACGAAACGTCGGTGTATAAATCTAATAACACTATTTTGTAGAACAGAAAAAGTAGCAATGGGAATGTAAAATTTATTTTGTTACATCTATTCAAATAGAGTCATCAAAAAATAAAAACGAAATCGCAAATAATTGCTTTTTTCCAAAAGTCTTCGGAAGTATTCGAAATTTTTAAACTTCTAAGGTGGCATTTGGATTAGCATCATATTGCGCAACTTTGCCTCCATTTAACCGACCTCGTATCTCTTCAAGTTTGCGAGATCTCAATGATAGGGCTCGAATTTGGGACACCCTGTACAGACTTACCTTGATACAATGGCTAATTTTTCCTCTGGGGTTATTGGATATTGAACTTGTTGTATGGCTCGGACTTTATATCGTCTTTTATTAAGTCAAGAATAAAATTAAACTGTGCTTTATTCAGTCTAAAATATTCTCTAAATTTTACTTCATGCTGTTGCAGATGTCGATTTACTAATGTAGTATAACAACCCTCATCGCGTCCTTGCTTAAATATTTGATTTATAGGGGCATTGCTATGTTTCAGGTTGGCTAATTGTAATAGTATTTCGTCTTCCTCTTCTTCTTCTAATAATAAATATATTGCTAGATCATCCATCACGATTTCACCAACGATTATTCCCTTTGCTAATAATATTTTGCTTCTCGAGTTTGAGCCGCTCCTAAGAACCACTGTTAGCGCATTGCGGCAGTCGCAGCCAACATTTTAAAGGGGGGTTTCCCTTCCCAAATATCGAACGCACACACGACTGCGGCTACACTGCTTCTTCAGAGCCGGAGTCGCATCAATCCAGTCGTTGACAGCGGACGCATACGACGGCCGCTCGGAACAAACCAGCACATTAACATGAGTGGAGTCTTTGCGCTAACGGTAGTGGCGTTAGCTGTATACGTACTAGGATTTAAAAATGATATACTTATGCTTGGTCCGCCACAAAAGGACTTTGCCTTTACGATTAAACAATCTAGATTGGCGAGATTGCTGGACTGGACTACACAAATACACAAAATATTACGCAAGATAGTTAGGTATCGGTCCCGGCTTTAAATTTTAAAATAAAAAATGTTTCTTTAAAACTTCGTGGGTGGATTCACGTTAGCCTACAACTTTTTTTGTTCGTCTAAAATTTTGAGAATTGGGCCGTTTTCGATGTGGTATGCATCTAACATGTTAATTTACAGATATATAGGTAATTTAAAGAATAACCTTTTTTTACTTGACTTATAAGATTTTATGATGAAGACATCAAAAAATATATTGACCTACAAAAATATTAGGATATTTAGCGGAACCTACACCTTCAACATGTCAAATTTATGATGTTGTGTAATTTATAAATAACCGGCTGATTTTTGCATTTTTGCTAAATAAATAATAGGAAAATGTTATGGTTATACTGGCCTACAAAAATCAAGGGTCTTTTGCTCTGACCTACGCCCTACATATTTGACGCATGTCGTATCAAAAACGACCTAGTTCTCGGAATTTTCGAAAATAAAAGTTGTAGATTACACCAAAATGAATCCACCCACGAAGTATTTTTTACTTTACAATTTAAAGCCGGGATCGGTACTCAAGTCAAAAACATAATTTTTGCTAAAATATATATTGGTAACAAGATCAAAAAACAAATCACATCTCCATTAACAAATCTAAGACGACTAAATTAACCCAATGACAGTTGACAAATGAAATAGAGTTTGAAGTGTTGCCACTACGAGTCCTAGTTATTTCAAAAATATTCTATGAGACTGGTTTTGCATGTGTGTATCATTTTTATTACACATGCGCTTATGGGAGTCAGATACTAGTTCTTTTTGTGGCATGTGTATTTTAACGATGCCGAAAAGATAATGTTTTGGCAACAACAGTTTAATAATTATCATTTTCAAAACAAACATCATAATTTAAAAAAATAATTTATAAAAGAAACGCCTCACTAATTTTACTGTGTTTTTCCATATTTCTCGTGAAATGGCTTTAATTTAATAAAACAAAGGGAAAAAGGTTTTTATAATGGAAATGGCAAAGGTAGGATAACAATGTGCATTAATAATTTGCCGCCCATTTTGCTTCCTTTGTCAAATTACATCATCCCATTATTTTTTTGCACATTGTTATATTTTGCCATCGGAGCGTAAAAATTTGCCGGTGCAACTTTTTCTTTTTTACAAATCACGTATTGTATTTAATTTTTCTACATTTATTAATTTAAATTAATAATGTGATATACGTGGTAGTGCGTTTGAATATACAGGGTATTAATTTTTAATGCAGACTTTCATTTCTTATTTTCAACCATTTACAAATGAAAAAGTATCCCGATCGCAAATATTTTTTTTGTTTGTTTCGTAATTATATCATATACAGTTTTCTGCTATTTAAATGTTTTTCTAAAAATTATTAATACTTACTGATTGTGGACACTCTTCTGAATAAAAGGGCAGTGGCGCTGATCTAAAATATTTAGTTTTTAATTAAATATAAGTAAACAAACTTGCGGGATCGGGAAGTGAATAGGGGTGCTGGGTGAGGTAAAACAGGTAAAACGAATGACTGTGTAGATCACACATAAAAATAAGTAAACAATATTTTTTATAAACATTTTTAAGAAAAAATAAAAGAAACTTAAAAAAAAACGGGCAGAATATAGTGAAAACCGTATACGGCATAATAACCCTTTTTTTTCTCACATATCAAGGTTCCGACTGTACAAAACAAACCTGAAGACAGTAAACGGAGTGAGATGGCATAAATAATAATTCCTCAAAAGTCTCCTAGACAAAAAATTTTTTACGTCTGAAAAAAGCCCAAAATATCCGTATTCTAATTATAGATTTCCAAATTTCGAAAAGAAGAATTAAAACAACCAGCAATATTAAAAAAAAAATAAAATAGAAACAGCAAAATTCTGTTTGTTCATTCTACAAAACAATCATTGTTTTACCGTTTTGAATGGATAAAATAACTTACTAAGTACTAAATGATGGCAACTATCAGCTACAGAAACCCCAATTAATTTTAGAATAATATCTTGGTGGCTCACCAGGTTTGTGAAAAAAATCGTTTAATAAAAACATTTATGTAAAAAACAAATATCTTACTTTAAAATATTTATCTTTTCAATTTTACAAATCTTTTCTTATAGATCTATTACAAATATGTATATATATTTAATTTCTAAGTATATATATAACAAAACACTATTGCATCATAAACAGCAATATGAAAACCACATATTATAAATAAAACTACAGAAAATATTTTATAAAAAATCTTTTGCAAATGTAATGAATTGTATATAGAGTAAACTTTTCACAGTATTAACTAAGCGCATAAAAGAAAAATAGGTATGTCAAAGACATCGTCACGTCTTCAGAGCCAAGCAAACTGAGGACCAAGAGACTGAAACTGTAGATTGTGATGTCCGACGAGTTGCTTCTGATAAGTCCAAGAGGACAAAACATTTGTATTCTTTCTTCAATTATTATCTGATCCCTGCTTTTACGACCAACTTAAGTGAGGAATAAACCATTTAAGGCCTGCACCTGATGAAGAGCTTAAGTTTACCGTTATAGGATAAAATCCATTACACTCCATACTTAGCTTCTAAGGCTAGGTGGTTGGTGTCAACTCATATCGGCACAGGCCGTAAGGTCTGATAAGGTATGGGGTGAGCGCAGGAAACTTCCTCGAAGGAGAAAGGATCGTGGAGTAAGAAAGTATAGGTGTTTCAGTCTCTTGGTCTATAGTTTGCTAGGCTTTGACGACATGACGATGTCCTTTGACACGAAAAAGGTCTTCCAGTTCTGGTCAGCCGATGTTTTGACTTTTCTACGTTCTTTCAACAATAGGTATATAATAAAAACACACAATTCCACCGATAAAAATGTACCAACAAGTATTTTATCATATTTACCAACTAAACTGAAATACTTCTAAGAAAAAAAAAAGAAAACTAAAACTTAAAATAAATGAAATGTTTTAATAATATTAAATAAAGAAAACTGTGTAGCTTTAATCAGTTAATTTACATAATGTTTGGTTACCTTTGCTGACCGCTGGGTAATATCCGGTAGTCCTAAAATTAATAATCACCTTTCTTATTTCTGAAACTAGTTATTTTATCTATGCATTACAGTAAGGCCCAGTTCCCCATTGGAAATCTTGGAGCAAGCAGATTTTCTGTCACGTGGGCTCGCAGTAGAGGATTTGCTGATAGGAGAAGTGATAAAAAATCAGATGTTTTTGTCACGTGTTTTATTAGCTGCTGCGTGACAAAAAATCTGCTTGCTCCGAGACTTCAATAAGAAACTTGGCCTAGGTGGATGTCGCATCACTTCTAAAATTTTAGGAGTATTTTAATTTAAAAATTTAAATTTAAGTGTTTTAGTTTTAATTATTGTTTAATTTTTACTCAGTTTTAATTAATTTCATCCTTTAAGCGGTTGCAGATTTATAACCGAAAAAATGATGTTTTAAACATTTTTAAAAAGTATTTTTAGGTAGATTTGCACATTAGTAGAGGTTTATTGACTGTGCGTGAACTAGTCTTTACCCTGAGACTTGGACGGAAGTGTCCTCATTTAGCAAAGACCTAAAAAATAACACTTTTTATAAAACAACTCATTAATTAAAAATATATTTTAAGAATATCCGATAAAATAATCATTACAATAAAAACCAATATAGCAATTACATAAAATGTTTTGCTTATTGTTAATTCCAAGCAGTAAAATTAAAACAAAAATAAATTACTAACTTAATTAAGTTGGTCTTACAAAGCGTCTAATTAGTAACGAGAATTCACGTGCTTCTGCTAACCATTTCGGTGGCGGACAACTTCAGAAGATTATTATTAATTAAGTCTCAGTTTAATTTCCTTTAATATTTTTACTAATTTAGTCTAGATTTCACGGAATTTTAGAGTTGTGATTAATTTTGTTACTGCATGTTAACTCTTACTTTATTATCGCAGAAAATTATAGATCAACATTTGATCTACGCGGGAACGCCGGAAGTGGTTAGGTGCTACTGGAGTTTTTAGGGTCGCTGATTACGATGAGAGGGTGTTTTAACCTCCATCACGTCAGGTTCAAGGTCATTGAAGGTCGGATGAAAAAAAACTATCGGAAAAATCTGGATAAATTTATGAATATGTTTTCGAAGTCGCTAAGTCCGAATCCAGCGTTTATGTACAAATGTCCTAGAGGTCATTTAAGATCATTTTGAAGTTTGCTTGGGATATAAATGTTAAGTACGACTCGAAAAATCTAAAAAAAATTACGTATGTTTTCGAGATCAGCGAATCGAAATCTGATGTCGGTTAACCTCCATGTGATTATATTCAAGGTCATTTAAAGGTCAAGTGAAGAAAAAAGCATAGAAAAGATTTGAAAATGTTTTGAAGTCGCTGAATCCAAATATCGGAATCGGATTCGGCGACTTCAAAAACATATGCATGCATTCTTCCAGATTTTTTTGATGGTTTTTTCTTTTCTTGAACTTCAAATGACCTTAAACCTGACGTGATGGAGGTTAACCGACCCTCTTATCGTAATCAGAACCCTAGTATAGTCTGTCTCAAAGTATACCGTGTTAGCTCTTGCCTTCATTTATGGATTGTACCTGCCGATAGCAATAAAACTTCGGATCGGTAGGTATTAAAGAACAGAACATTAGGGACGGACTTTAATAATATAAAGATTTATAATTTATTGTTTATTTAGGTAAGTATAATCTTAAAATTAATTAAGAAATTAAATATATGCAAAGTTTTAATAAATTTATAACTGCATTATCTATACATAATTACATTTTTAATCTAAATATCTAAATCTAATTCTGTTTCACTATCAGAGTCATCATTGAGATTAATTACAATAGGATTTATGTTGTTTTGGATAGAAATGTAAGAGTCCTCAATTTTTATAATGTGCTGTAGTGAATTTATCCAGCAGCTCTCAACTGGTATGTTAGTAATTACATTTTTTTATCAAATTTATAACACTGGGACTTAAAGTAGGTGTAACATTTTCTGCTCTAATCTTTGATTCTACTTGGTTACACAAATGCTCAATGGGGTTTAACATACAGTGATACGGAGGAAGCCGTGAGACAGTATGCCCAGCCTGTTCAGCCAAATTATCACATACATATTGTTTTTTAATTGCATATGAATTTAGGACTTCCAAAAGTTGCGTTTTTTTGTAACTGAATTCAAAATAAATATCATTTCTAACAAATATTCCTGGATTTCAGTTTTTGAACTTGATGAAGCTGCTGCTTTGTGTAGCAGACGGCTGTGGTAGCTTGCATTATCCATGACAATAACACTGTTGTTAAAATATTTTTTTAAAAGATAATTTTGAAACCAGTTTTCAAAAAGTTCTGCATTGATCCTTATGATAATCAAGCTAGAATCCTTATATCTTTGCAGAGAACAGTTTGGGAAAATCCGTCTTCTGAACCAGCGTGTATTATGGCTATGCGTTTTCCTTTATTTGAAGGTGCTTTCGTCTAACAGTTTTAACTGGAATCAACCCATCCTTTGGAACGTGTGTGTGTGTGTCGAACCATGTTTCATCAAGGTAAATTATGGATCTGTTTTCTAACTTTTAATTTATCTTGAAGGTAATTAAATCTCCAAGTGCGTAATCTGTGAGATTCATTACTACTTGTCTTTTGTCTATTTTGCAGTATTTAAATCCCATTTTACAAATCAACTCTATGGAGGGTGGCACGGCTAATATTTATATTGGTTTCGTCTTCGTCTAGCTTCTTTTTTAGTTTATCCAAAGTGAATAACTCCGCTTTCATAAAGACAATATATTTTCCTTCTTATTGAGGTCCTGATACTATTGATCTATCGTGAGTTAAAAATCACTAGTTTTTTCTTTGTTCAATTCTTTACTAATAATAATATCCCTATCGATGATTTCGGAGTTTTTGTAAGTAGACTGTTTCTTTTAAAACTTCTTGCTTAATTAGACTCTACTGATTAAAGTTTCATACATATTTTTCACAACCTGTTTTCCATCTAATGACATAATAGATATTCACCCAAACATAGTTTTTATATTGCCTAATGGTTAATACTCAAGAAATACCTGGCTCACCCTTGCCCTTATGAACAAATGGGTTTACCCAATAACAATAGGTAATAAAATCTTTAAAGGTTTATTGCGGTATGGTCCGTTAAAAGCCATTACGATATACTTTGAGACAGACTATACCTAAATTACATTGACGCATATTTGACCCTAAGATTGTCGAACACCATACCCGCCACTAGACATCTTGCGCTGATCCTGAGTACTGAAGTACTTACTGGTAAAACCACATTAAACACATTACAAATAATTTATCCTCTACACCTTCCGTTTATTTTCATATAGATAGTTAAATTACAACAATACTTAAAAAAAAACTCAAAAAGTACTTTACAAGTAAGTTGTTTGTTTTAATAACGAAAATGTAAAATATTTATTTCAAAACCTATAATTTTACCAGTGTTTTTAAATAAAATTTTCAATGTTTTTATATAGTTGCTTTTCCCTGTACGTAATGATTAGCGGTATAAGTTAAATATTGGTTAATTATTGATCTTATTTTCACTATATTTCCCTTTCTTTTTGCACACAATTTATCATTTTTACACTAAATTGGCACACAATATTTCATAAACCCCTGAAAAAATTTGTTTTTAAAATTTATTTTCACTTTTTTTCCATTAAATTGTGAAGTTTACTTTTTCTTGACACGCTCTTTTAAAACTTACTTAAAAACTAACGGAGCTTCCAGGGTAAATAAAATATATATTTAAAGGGTACAGGGGAAAAACGGGAGTCAAATTTTATGATTTTGAGAAAAAGCAATTTTAAATTACAAAACGCTACAAAGACTAAGGTATTTGGATTAATAAAACTTTCTTTTTAACAATATGTTTCCCAACTATCTGAGATATGTAGGTCATAAACTGCAAGCATTTAAAAAAATTATTGATGGAAAAATTAACAATTTATTAATAATTATTTGTGACTAAGCCCATTTTTTCCCTGAATTTATAACAATTTTGTTTTGTGAAGTATGTTTATTTCAGTTAACATTTAGCATTATGCCTATATAATTAATATAGTGAAACAAAACTGAACTAAAAACATATCTTTGGTATTCTCACATGAATCTGATCACCTAAAATAAAAACTAAATGGTTCGATTAGTGTAATGCTAGAATTCGTTTTTTTGTTTATTTTAAAAGTTTTTTTAGGAAAGAATTTCCCCACATTCCTAGTTAATTATGCACCAGTAAGATAAAATTATCTTTTAAGCTTTTTTCTACAGAACTTTTAAAAACTCTGCAAATTCGTACATTTTTTGGCCGGAATTCCACACAAAATGACACAAAACCGTTTAAAATAGCGAGCACATCGCTCCCGAATGGACAGGTAAAAACGCGACATAACCCGTTTTTGCTCGGTACCGCACGGACTTATCACGTTATTCTCCGGTAGAGATCCAACGCTGTTACACCGATACGTCACGGTTTTATACGGGTTTGCCATATGAGACCGTGACGTATCGGTGTTGTTCTTACAGCGTTCGATATTTACGGGATAATTTTTTTATTTAATACCTCCTAACCTTTTGCGTTCTTGTCGGTGTTTTTTTTTCAGAACAAAATTTAACAATTTTTCTATCGGATGACGTCAGTATCTCAATTTTGCTAAAAATTGACTTAGTCCGTTTTTCCCCTGTGCCCTTCACCCTTCTACCAAAAAAGTTGTTTTTAAACTTTCTCTGCAGAGTGAAAATATTTTAAAATGTTAAAACAATACAGCCTACTTTTAAAGGTGCAATATTTACGTCATTTCTGAAATATTTAAAAAACTACTTGCGCCATTTAACCGTCTCTTCTAATTTTGAGATTTTAATACATGCATTACCAGTTTAGGACACACTGCACTGTATATATGTATATATATATATATATATATATATATATATATATATATATATATATATATATATATATATATATATATATATATATATATATATATATATATATATATATATATATATATATATATATATATATATATAAAAAAACCGTGTTTAAAATTAAGTCGGCACTATTGCTAACTTTTTTATTATAAGAAATACATGTTAGGTTCAATTAGCAAAGTTTGGTACATTTGTACGCTGATTACAATAACGATAATAAAAAAAACAAATGAGATCAGATGTACGAGTTATTCACAGAAATATACTTTTTTTTAAATGCAACACCCTATATTTCTTACATTAATTCAAATAAGAATGTAATTTATTATAATTATTTATTTACATTTTTTTCCTAAAATAAAAAAAGTTAAATGTATTTTTCCATAACTGGACGTAGGCGGCCATAGAATTCTTAAAATGGCATTTTTTTGTACAAATTGTCGTAGTATGCTATGACAAAAAAAAAAAAAAGATAACATGTGTATTCGCCATGATGTTTTAGTGAGAAATAGTAAATCATAAGGCAAGAGTTTATTTATGCTACTGTTGTTTAAAATGCTGTCATTTGGAGAATATTGATATGATAGAATGCTACATAATTTGCCAAAAAAAATGGCACCAGGCTTTAGAGTGAAACTATTTCCAGAAAGAAATATGCCAAACAGAAGATATTTTTTACTTCTTTATCGAAAGTTTCAATTAAACAAAAGTGTATCTTAAGCGTAGAAATTAAAAAACCTTTATAATTAATCAACAAACAGAAATTAATGTTTTGGCATATTTAAATGTTTATCGTGAAAACTCCACAAGAGACTGTGGGTCAGATCTTGATCTATGCTAAGGAACCATTAATAATAATAAAAAAAAACATAATTATGTACCCCACAAATGCAGACCCACACAAACTTTGTTGTCAGGTGATTACAAAAGGCGTATAAACTTTTGCCAATGGTTTGTAAATGCTGCTATGGAAAATCCAAGTTTTTTACAATTAATTCTTTGAAGCAATAATACTAACTTTAGTAATAGAGGCATGTTTAACCGAAAGAACCAACATTATTGGAGCATTGCAATCTCCTGCGCCATCATCCTTTTAATCCACAAAGATGTTTTTGTATATATATATATATATATATATATATATATATATATATATATATATATATATATATATATATATATATATATATATATATATATATATATATATATATATATATATATATATATATATTATGTTTTATACACTAACCAGGAGGCTGGAGACCAGAAAAGAACAGTAAAAGGGCTACTACACCTGTCTAAGGTGTCAAACCTTTTTTAACTGAAACAAATACACAAGAGATACAACAAGCCCTGTAGGCTGCAGTGTCGAGGCGGACAAAACCTCAACTTGTGTATTTAGATTATCAATCAATATTCAATATTATATAAAGGATCTTTAACAGGCAAACAATATCTGAATTTACTAAGAAATGTGTTGAAGGATTTTTTGGATGATGCCATGATAGCCATTATTAGCATAATGCATTTTATTAATGTTACTTAGTTATGCGTTATTATTAAAAAAAAAAAACTGAAACTGCGATGTTTATTATTTATTGACAAATTATTTCCTTTATGGCGGACTTTATTTAAATTTGGTTTCTGACATGGCGTACTACGATATAGTTTGTACAAAAAATGCGATTTTAAAAATTCCATGGCTGCCTGCGTCCAGTTACGAAAAATGCATTTAAATTGAAATAACTCTGCTATTTATCATCTTAGAAAAAAAAATAATTAAAAAAACAAATACAGGGTGTTGCATTTTAAAAAAGTATATTTTTGTGAATAACTCGTAAATCTAATGTTCATTTGTTTTTCCATTATCGTCATTGTAATCAGCGTAAAAATGTATACAACTTTGCTAATTTAACCTAACTTGTATCTCGTATAATAAAAAAGTTAGCAATAGTGCCGAGTTAATTTTGAACACGGTTTTATATATATATATATATATATATATATATATATATATATATATATATATATATATATATATATATATATATATATATATATATATATATATATATATATATATAATTTCAACATAAAAGTAGTATTTTTGTTACAATTATTTAAAAAATCACTTATAATGTTACTTTTAGTTGTCACAAAAGCAACCAACATTTTAATTTAAGCTTTTTGCAGAGAAAGCTAATTGCTAGTTCATGTAAATAATTGTCTGACATACTCCACAAAGCGTCTAATTATAGCGAAGTGCACGGGCTTTTACTAGCCGTTTCGGTTATAGACAGCTCTGCCCGGTAATTAAGTTAATTGATTTTGCTTCGCATTAACTTCAAATTTTTTATTTTTTTTTACGACTAGTAGAAACATATACAAAAGAATCTATTAAGTAAAACAATATTTTGTATTCCAAGTGTGCTTTACTCCTTTAAGGCATTTAAGGAAAATATCAATTTACTGTCTTAATTTAGCATGACTTAACATGCCAGATATGTTTATACAATTGATAAAAGAATATACTGATAAATTTATTTTTAATTTTTTAAATATTTTATTGATGTAATATTTACCTCTACTATTGATAAATTTAAAAATCACAAATATACAGGGTGCTACATACTTTATTTTAAGATATGTTTTTTTTTTTAAATATGGACTTTCCAAGACCCTATCGTGAAAACAAATTAAATAAAAATACTAAAAAATAGCAGACAACAATACCTAAATTACATTGACATACATTTGACCCTAAGACCATACTCGCCACTAGACGTCTTGTGCTGACTCTGAGGACTGAAGTATTTACTGGTAAGAGACACATTAAACACATTACAAATAATTCGTCCACTAGACCTCCCGTTTATTTCTATATAGAAAATTAAAATAGAAGCAACAATACTTAAAATATTTAAAAAAAATACTTTACAAGCACGCTGTTTGTTTTGGTAACAAAAATGTAAAATACTTTATTACAAAACTTATAATTTTAACAGTGTTTTTAAGTAAAATTTCCAATATTTTAATACAGTTACTTTAAATTGTATAGTCTGTCCCCAAGTATATCGTTATGGCTTTTGACGGACCATACCCCAATAAACCTTTAACGATTTTATTACCTATTGTTATTGGGTAAACCATTTGTTCATAAGGGCAGGGGTGGGCCAGGTATTTTTTGAGTATTAACCATTAGGCATATAAATATTTGGGCTAATATTTTAGTGGCAGTGTTGAATAACCATTTTTACTGTGCGTTTCAAAAAAGTTGTTTTACGAGAATATAAAAATGTCGCGTCGAAATCATTTGTCATTAGATGCAAGACAGGTTGTGAAAAATGTGTATGAAACTTTAATCAGGAGAGGTCTAATTAAACAAGAAGCTTTAAAAGAAACCTATACTTACAAAAACTCCAATATCATCGATGATGTATATTATTATTAGTGAAGAAATTAACAAAAGAAAAAAAACGTAGTGATTTTCAATCTCACCGTATAGACAATAGTGATCATGACCTATTAAGAAGGAAAATATATTGTCTTTATGAAAGCGGAGTTATTCCTACCTTGGCTAAACTAAAAAAGAAGCTAGACGAAGACGAAACCAATATAAATATTAGCCGTGCCACCCCCCATAGAGTTGTTTGTAAAATGGGATTTAAATACCGCAAAATATACAAAAGACAAGTAGTTATGGATTCGCACAGATTACGCACTTGGAGATTTAATTACCTTCAAGAAATTAACGAATATAGGTTAGAAAACAGATCCATAATTTACCTTGATGAAACATGGCTCGATACACACGACACAGTATACAAAGGATAGGTTGATTCCAGTTAAAACTCTCAGACGAAAGCACCTTCAAATAAAGGAAAACGCATTACCATAACACACATCAGAAGACGGATTTGTCCCAAACTGCTTGCTGTTGTCTGCAAAGAATATTAAGGATTCTAGCTTGGATTATCATGAGGATACAAGTGAAGAACTTTTTAAAAACTGGTTTCAAAATTATCTTATAAAAAATATTCCAAACAACAGTGCTATTGTCATGGATAACGCAAGCTACCACAGCCGTCTGCTACACAAAGCACCAGCTTCATCAAGTTTAAAAACTGAAATCCAGGAATATTTGTTAGAAAATCATATTTATTTTGAATTCAGTTACAAAAAACGCAACTTTTGGAAGTCCTAAATTCATATGCAATTAAAAAACAATATGTATGTGATAATTTGGCTGAACAGGCTGGGCATACTGTCTTACGGCTTCCACCGTATCACTGTATGTTTAACCCCATAGAGCATTTGTGGAACCAAGTAAAATCAATGATCAGAGCAGAAAATGTTACACCTACTTTAAGTCCCAGTGTTATAAATTTGATAAAAAATGTAATTACTAACATACCAGTTGAGAGCTGAAAAAATTCACTACAGCACATTATAAAAATTGAGGACGTTTACATTTCTATCCAAAACAATATAAATCCCATTGTAATTAATCTCAATGATGACTCTTATAGTGAAACAAAATAAGATTTAGATATTTAGATTAAAAATGTAATTATGTATGGATAATGCAGTTATAAATTTATTAAAACTTTACATATATTTAATTTCTTAATGTAATTTTAAGATTATACTTACCTAAATAAACAATAAATTATAAATCTTTATATTATTAAAGACCGTCCCTAATGTTCTGTCCTTTAATACCTACCGATCCGCAGTTTTATTGCTGCCGGCAGGTATAATCCATAAATGAAGGCAAGAGCTAACACGGTATACTTTGAGACCGACTATACGTCAGTTAAACGCCAAGATAAATGCTCTCGATCATCTGACGAGTATCGTTTCTTGGTATTTGCCGAGGTAAATTACCAGCCTCACTGTTTTAACAGGCAGTGGTCTTTCTGCACTGTTGCGTGCCCCATACATTGTTGTAATCGTAGGCAGGCAAGTTATGGTAAGCCAGCTCCAAATTTTTCTACATCGAAAGCTGCCATTTGACATATTGTGGCATTTCTGTGTGTTTTCTTATTTGATTTTTACATCGTGGTTAATAAGATCTTACGGATATGCTCCTATGCGGTGAAAAAACTAGGCAAAATCCTCGTCAAGCAAGGCTGCTAAACCTAGACCGATATGAAGAACCTAACCCTCCAAGTAAATAAATTTTGTTCAACAACTTTGAGATCGTGAAACCTTTCACGGTAACTCTAATTTCTGGGATTTTTTTTGCAGCACTAAAAAATAAATGAGTTATGTTTAGTAAAGCATTTATTATTGTAAATAATTTTTAACATTCTGGGAAATAATGGCTAAATTAGTAGGAAAAACGAACACTTTTGTTTAAGTTTGGAAGAAAAAGAAGGACATTTTAAGCACAGTAAAAGTATCAGTCCCATATTAATTGTATTGTTTGCTTACAATTTTTTATATACAAGAATTAGGTCAATAAAATTAACCAAGTTTGGAATATTTTTTTTTGGTTAGTTGTGGTAAGTTGTGGTTAGTTGTGGTTAGTTAACGAGTATGAAATGTCTAAAACCGCGAACAACCTATTCTATTTACTACAGACATCAAGGGTGTCGCCAAGAGGGGGCAGGGGAAGCAGTCCCCCCCCTAGAGATTAAATGTAGCTAGCCGCAAAGCGACCAAAGTGCGAGCAATTGCCTTCCTTACCTATTAATAAATTCCGCATCGCATGACAAAACGTAAATAAATTCACAAGGTTTAAGGTATATTGTAGAAATTATTGAAATATTCAGAATAACATTAAGATTTTGACATCCGTTTTTAAAATCGTCGCTTTTTTTATCACGACTATATCAGATTTACCAAAACGCAAGGCCATTAAACAGTGTAAAAATATGTAGATAGGAGGTAGGTATGGTGGCATTCACGTTAGTTTTGTATAATTTGCATGCGGCATACCTAAAGTAGAAGTTATTGTTACGAACATACAATTTTCATTGGTTTTGTGGACAATGCCATCTGTAAGTGTTCATAAGAAACACCTACAGTTGAAAAAATCGACTACAATCCTTGTAAAACCTAGTATTGCTACTCGACGCTTGATGGTGCTTGTTCAATGAACTCTCTGGAATTTGGTAGCAGTTACTAGACCAGGTAAAATGTTACCGTACATTCTAGTATGATGTTCGTTTGGGTATATAAAGGCGTGAGCCGCTGCGAGCGAGTCACTTTTTAATTGAAAGCAATCAACGAAACAAGCTAAAAAAGAGAAATGGAAAGCGATTATAAAACTACCAGCTTGACTGTGTTAGTCAATATTGATTTATATTTATTAAATAATAAGATCTCATCATCTCACTGTTGAGTTGTGAAGTTTCTGAGTTTGTCTCCATTCATCATCTTATCAAAATAGACATCAGAAAGTTTTTTGGTAAGTTATGTACTGCTTTAATCTTGGACTTAGAGCTAGTATTTTTATTTTATTTCTCTTAGCTAATAGCTTTGCTAACGGATATACTAGCTAGAGACGTCTAATAATCGTTAAGAATATCATTTTTAATTTTATCTGGCATATTTTTGATGTTGAAAGAAAGGATCGATTATGTGGAAAGGAAATGTTAAGAAAAACTTTTATTTTATTAAAAACGAGTTTATTGATTCGATCTCTATGAATTTAACGTTAACTAAACAGTGGTTTTGTTTTCAGTAATTAATTATGAAAAGAAAACATAAATTATATTTGTGGTTTAATTAAATACAAATTAACACAGATCCTTGATATAAATAAGGCAAAAAAGCTTCCTGAAATAATGTTTATAAGTAATTGAACAAAACTGCGCTCCCGGAAAAAAATAATTAATTACATAAAGTTTTATCAAAGCGTTTTGTTTTGCAGGAAGTTTAAAACGAAAAAAAAAACTGATGGATCAAGTAGCGATAGCGATGAACAGGACAAAGTAACGACAATATCACATGTGTCTTCGTCGGTCACCACAACCATAACGGACGGGCACACCTGTTATCAACCGAAAAGAAGAAGGAATTGATTGAAAACTGTTGGTCCCCTTCCGCGACCTATAACTTTGCGGAAGATGCAAAATATTTAGAGAGAAAATTTTGTTATTCTTGGTTGGAAACATACTCTCCATGGTTGGTACGTTATTCCCACCAAATCCAAATTTATTTAGAGGTATATTGGGATCATTTACTAAAAGGCCCTTTTGTAAGTTCAAAGATATTCACGAGCAGTGCAAAAAGCACATTGAAACCCACTTCCATAAGGAGGCATTAAAAGCTGCTAAATCTTTTCTCGAAGGTGTGCCTGTCGATTTGCAACTGAACAAATATTCCCAGGGAATTATTGAAGAAAATCGCAAAATTATAAAATCTATTATTTCCTGCATTACGTTTTGCGGGTCACACGATTACTACGCACTGAGAGGTAAACATTATGGTGAAGGTATTCTCGATGATTTATACAGGCTGCGAATTGACGCGGAATATTTGATTTTAAAGAAACACATTGAGCAAGGGAAAAAGAATGCAAGCTACCGTTCAGTGGATATTCAAAATGAAATTATTGGTATTTGTGAAAGCGTTATAGCTGATATTATAAAAAAAGTGAAAGAAGCAGCAGCATATAGTGTGCTAGCAGATATTTATGGCACTGAACAAGTATCGATTGGAATGCGATATTTTGTTGAAGAAACACAGGAAGTCCAAGAAATGTTTGTCGGATTCATTGAGCTAAAATATTTGGATGCGAAATCGATTGCACATAGTATAGATAAGTTTTTGACAAAAGAAGATCTGAATATAAATAAATGCGTTGGTTTTGGTTTTGATGGTTGTTCAACGACGTCAGGAAAAGACGGAGGAATACAAGCAATCTTACGCAAAAAGTACACCAAAGCCCTCTACTTTCATTGCTCGTCCCACAAACTGAATCTAGTTATTAATGATCTAAATTCACTTCCTGAAATTAGAAATGCCATGGGAACCACCAAAGATACTATAAACTTTTTTCGGGAATCAGTTTTGAGGAGGAAGTTGATGCCTAATATTTCCAGACTTTGCGAGACAAGATGGAGTGAGAAACACAAAACCATCAGAGTTTTTAAAGAAAATCTCGGAACACGTTAAAAGGATTTTACTTTTAATTAAAAACCACCGTAAAAATCCGCAAAAAATGACAGACGAAATTATAAAGGAAGCTACTGCTGTTGCGGAGAAAGTCGGACTGGAGGAGGACATTACATCAATGCCGCGTATTACCGGGAAACAACGTCATGGAAGCAATCATCCAGCAGAAAGCCCTTCAGAATACTGGAAGAGGTCTTTAGTAATACCATACTTGGATTCAATTATCACCTCTCTTGAAGTACGTTTTGCTGAAGAAAACACGCCATCATTCGCATTATCTAAGTTACACCCGGCGCAGATGTAAAAGATGACAACAAAAATCTGAAACAAACTTGTAAATCTATTGCCCAGTTTTATGATTTACCGAACATAAAGAATGAAATCGAACTTTGGCAGCAATTGTGACACGATAGGCTTAATCTAACAAATCTTACAGTTGTTGATATCCTAAAAGAAACAAATTCCTTCTTTCCCAAAACGGAAAAAGCATTGAAAATTTTGATCGCTTTACCATGCACGAACTGTACAGTAGAGCGATCCTTTAGCAGCCTAGAAGACTGAAAACATGGCTAATAAGCACCATGGCAGAAGATCGCCTTAATGGTCTGGCCATGATGAGTGGACACAGAGCTTTAATAAATAAAAACCTAAATAATTTTAATAATAAAGTGGTTGAAAGTTATACAAAAATCCCGCAGTTTATGTTTAATTTAAATATTATTTTTGTTAAAATAGATAATTATTACTGTATTTAAAAGTTTGATTTAGTTATTGTGCTGTCGAGGGCTTGTGAAGTTTTTTATGCATTGATATCAGAACCGTTCTTATTACAATCGTCATCGAGGCAAAGACTTCCAAAGTGTAACGCTTCATGCTTTCGACTGTACCAGGCGTTCATATTTTTTATCCCCCATAATATTGCCCCATTGCCCCCCCCCTTAGTCATAAGCTTGCGACGCCCTTGACAGACAACTTTGCTTATGCACTCTAGCAGCGTCTGCTCGTTCACTTTAATTTACCGCACTCAAAAACAATTATCTTGTTAATATTTAATTTATCCTAGTGATAATTGATTTTTTTACTATACTAAAAATCCAATTGATTATTATTACATCTTACCTATTAATGACTTACCCTCTTAAGCAAAAAAGTAGAAGAGGTATAAACAGTACTATAATAAAAAGACGATATCTCTACGCCACCATTGGTTCCAAGATTTATCAATAAAACATTTGCTTTAAGTGCTCAAAAACAGACTGCGGTTATGCTTAAAAAATATTAATTTTTTAAACTTCCAACACTAAATTTATTTTATATCATACTAGTTCATTATTGTGTTTTTATTGCTTAGTTGCCAACTACCCCATAATGCACTTTATACCCGTGCGGACATAAAGTACACTTTACGACCCACGCGGGCAAAAAGTGCACTTATGGTCCACGCGGGCAATAAGTGCACAGTTTCATTAATAAGTCCTTTACAGTTTTTTGCCATCCAGTTTAGTAATTTTTCATATTCTCTGTCGTAGGCATTTCTCGATTTCTTCGGTAGCAAGTTTTGTGTTGCCTTTTCCACTTTTTTTACAAATTCGTCAGGAATTTCATAACTTTTTTGCATTTTGACCTTTTAAGTTTGACAGCTAGCAAAATTTAATTTCCTTAGCAACGATTATAAGCCCACTATTATAAAAAGAAAATATTGGTAAAATCAAATTTAGGTTTTTGTATTTTTTAAAAGATTTACTAGTATGACATAAAAGTTTACATACACTGCGTTCTTACAAATCGTGCGCCAGAGGCCCTCGGGTTTGTAAGAACGTCGCCCTCAGAATATCTCTATAAAGAGTTTTATATACTGGGTGTCAGTTTTTACCAGTTTTGAATTAAATTGCTTTATTCGTGTTTTATGTTGCTCAATACAACTCTTTTATGATATAAGTGTTGTTACAAACTACTGCACAAGCGTAACATTTTGTTATATTTTTAAAAATAAGGGTACTTTACTCTTGAGCAGTTTTTAATTTTATGGACTTACCCCTTATATGCTTGCTAATATATACTCATGGGCAAAAATATCGAATAATGTTAAAATGCTAATTGTCTGTACAAAAATATTTATATTACCACTTAGAAATTATCAAACAAGGTGACTAAAATGTAAAATGTTAAGAGAAAACAATTTTACAGTTTTGTATCATTAAACCATTTGTTGTATTACTAATAAACCCCACAGAGTGTAGAAAGTTTTTAAGAAAAGGAATGCAATAGTAATTAAATCGCCGTTATTGATTTAAAAATGTGTAACACTCTGTGGGGTTTATTGTAGGAAATTGTCTTTTTTAACACTTTACATTTAACCCACCTCGTTTGATGATTTCTTAATGGTAATATAAATATTTTTGGTAAAGACAATTAGCATTGTATCTTATGGCAGATTTCAAGATAATTCGATATTTTTGTCCATGAGTGTAGTTAGGAAGCGTGCATAAACTTTTATGAAGAATGAAATATTCGGATAAACAAAACAGTTTTCCATTTGTTGCACACTTAATCTACCACACTGTAAATAATATCTTGGTGTTCTCGTGTGATTTTATAAATTTAAATGTGGCGTTAATCCTATATTGAAATCAAGTTGTCAAGTGTGTTCAGCAGGGTTCGTAATCAGACAAGTTTCGTGTCGAACAAAACTTTCCTAATTCCAACTTGGACAAGCCCATGCAAACTTAACATTGTGATAGTTGGCGTAAGGGATTCTTGGTTAATGTAACAGTCCTGTTCCTAGGCTAATATTCTAATACATTACCTCCCTTTACTCTACGAGTATAGTATAATTAATAAATGCATGAACAATTTTATTTGGAGCCTTCTCGCAAATTGGGTTTTTAATTATTTGTATACTACATTCAGGTTTGAACGTACGTAGCTAAACAGGGTGTTTCCTCAAATTTTGACAGCTTCTGACGACCTAATTATTCCAGATAAAAAAAAAATTCAGATAAAAATTGTAGGGTATCATCCAAACCGTCCGAATTTGCTACTTAAAGAAACAATTGAGCATCACCGGTGAATTTTTTGACTTATTGTATACTTTTTTTTAATGAAACATTCTATATTTTGGGTTTATTGGATAGCGCCCATTATTTTATTATCTTTTTAAAAATATATATGTTGACTATAATTCATTCATCCATTGTTGAAATATCCGCTTTTAAAAAATCAAAATATTACTAATTTACTATATGAAATAAATCACAGTAACCATTGAAATATTCAACAATTTTAGTACCAAACACAATAAAAAATTTGATTTAACAATTACAATATAAAGTTTTAGATATTTTCTATATGCCCGCCATTAATAATTAGGCACTTTGTGTAATCATATTCTATTTTATCAATAGCATTCATAATAAAATGCGGTCTTTCCTCGAGTAAATTATTTATACAATTTATGATTTTATTTCTTAATTCCTCCAAGGATGAGCTTCGTTCCTTATAAACTGTGTTTTTCACGTAACCCCAAAAAAAAGAATCTAAAATTGGTAAATCAGGGCTATTGGGTGGCCATCGAATGCCACCATTTTTACCAATCCATTAGGGATATCGATTGTCGAGAAAATTGCGAAAAACCAAGACATTATGGGGTGCTGCTCCATCTTGCTGCCAGATTATGTCATTATACTGACGAATAGGCAAATTTTCCAAATAATTTCTATCTCGTTTTCAAGGAACTCTAAATATCTTTCACCATTTAAAGAAAATTCGTAAAAAATAGGATCTATAACTTGAGTGTTGAGAATGCCGCACCAGACATGAACTGCTCTTCGGCCTTGGAATTTCATTTCACACATTCCGAGGGGGTTTTCTAATGCCCATTTTCTTTTTAGACCTATTGAAATATTTACTGGCTCTTCAGTTGAAAAAGAAGGATTTTCTACAAACACACATTTAAATTAATTTTACGAAATTTAAAGTCCTAATTAGTCATTTACCTTAAAAATATAATAAAATTTCTAATTCTTCGACCTCATCTATATTCACTAGTCTTTTTTCCTCTGCAAATTTTTGTGAATCCTAAAATGTCTTTCTATGTTATAGAAATTACCTCTTGACGGCACCGGCATACCTGGGTGAAAAACTCGATAATCGCCTTGTGCTGCACTGGCATTTTTATTATTCTTATAAAAGAAATAAATTATTTCCCTCATTTCCTCTTCAGTATAACCCATTTGGCGACTTAATATTATCACAATTTAAAAACGAATTGACAACTAATGTCATTTGATAACTTTGTTTTCCAATGGTTACTGTGATTTATTTCATATAGTAAATTAGTAATAATTTGATTTTTTAAAAGCGGATATTTCAACAATGGATGAATGAATTGTAGGCGACATATATATTTTTAAAAAGAGAATTTTAGGCGCTATCCAATAAACACATAATATATAGGGTGTTTCATTAAAAAAAGTATACAATAAGTCAAAAATTGGGGTTTCATTTTTTTAAGTAAAATTCGGGCGGTTTGGATGATACCCTACAATTTTTATTTGAATTTTTTTTTATCTAGAATAATAAGGTCGCTAAAGCTGTCAAAATTTAAGGAAACACCCTGTAAGTTATCAAATAGTGACGTCGTGACTTAACATTTGTTTTCTTGAATTTAGTTCGGTTATGTACACATTGATAAAAAATAACTTAATAGAAGCCATACTTTTCGTTCGTTATCCGAAAATTATCCTTTAATTTAATATATCTTGGTATTTTTTCTTTAATTTAAGAAAACAAAACCCTTAATAACCCAATTGTACGCCTTTGCAGTGGGTTGTATCGACACTTACATCAGGAAAAGGAGCTTTACTGACCAATATAAAACAATTAATTTTAAGAAATACGGAAAAAAATGACACCAGGTATATAAAACTCTTATAGAGATATCCAACAAAAATAAACTTAGTGTTGAAAGTTTTAGGAGATAATATTTTCAAACATCACCGCAGTTGTTTTTGAAAAAAATGTGCATTAGTAGGAATGTCTGGAGTGAGTAAAGTTGGTCGTTCGCGGTTTCAGATATTTTTACTCGTGAGGGCGTTAGACCAATTGTTATAAAATCAATTATTAAATATAAAAACCTGTTTAAAAATTCAATAAATTTAAATTTAGTCAGTGGCTTCATTTAACTATTATTAACCTAATATTTATATTTAAGAAAATGTAAGCAAAAAAGACAAAAAAAGGACTGATACTTTTAGTGCTCTTGAAATGTTCTTCGTTTGCTTCCAAACTTAAAACATTTGTTTTTCCTATTTCTTCACATGTGATGTTTTACTTAATGTATTATCTTTATGTATGTAAGGTTTTTCGGTAGTCAGTAGTGTATGTTTAATAAACACAAAATAAAAAGGTTATTAAAAAAATAAATCTACTTCAAAAAAAAAATACTTAAAATAATGTATTAATATTTTTTTTAACAAACGTGTTGAAAATTAAATTTTTTAATACTATCTAAATGCCTTAAAAATGTTACTTTAAAGCATTAATGCCTTAAAGTAACATTTAAAGTGAAATGTCACATTTTGAAAGGTAATATCCACGTTTGTTTATTTACTAACATTTATATTAATTGATATTTCGAGATTTCCTGGCAGTAAATCCAGCAATGCTCTACTGGCAGCTTCATCTATCTCTTTAAATGGATCGATGCAACCAATACTTTCTCCTACATTTTCTTCCATTTCAAGATGATTTTAAGTAAAAACTAACAAGCTTAAACTGAAACATGCCGTAACAACGGTTGTTAGAACTCAATAATAAATGCCAACTTCAATAATTTTTATATACCGTGTGGTGCGTCGCCGAGCGGAACATAGAAAATCCCATGTAAATTTAAAAAGGGGGAATTATTGGTTTCCCCTGTACTTTAAAAAAATTAAATAAATTTTTTTAAAGAATTTAATTTTAAAAAAATTTTTCCTTTAATTAAAAAAAAAATTTTTAATAAAAACGAATTTTTTAAAACCAATTTAAAATTTTTAAATTTTCAATTTACCATTTTCTTCGGGTAAACCAAAACCAGAAAAACCAGCCAAAACCAGCAAAAAAATTTTTTAAATTTTCCAAATCAAAATGACCGGGAAAAAAGAATTGTTTTTTTTAAAAAAAATTAAAAATTTTCAAAATAAAAGAAATTTAAAAAAACTTTAAATTTTTTCCCAAAACCCTTTTTTTAAAAACAACTATAAAAAAAAATTATTTTAAATTTTAAGTTAATTTTTTTTAAAACAAAAAGGTTTTTTTTAATATCTTTTTTTATTAAAGAAAAATTTTTATTTTTAATTTTTTTCCGGGGGCCCCCCCGGGAAAAAATGGGGTTTTTTTTAAAAAAACCCCGGTTTTTTCCCGTTTTTTTTTTTTGAATTTTTGTCTTTGGCCTTTTTGAAAATTTTTGGTTCCAGCACTTAATTTTTTTCAAACCCTTTTTTTTGACTTTAAGGGTAAACGTTTAAAAAAATTTTAAACCCGGGGCGAGTTGGAAAAATTCATTTTAAATTTTTTTTTTGGCCCTTTGGGCGTACTTAAAGGGGTTAAAAAGGGGGGTTCCAAGGGTAGCACCAGCCAAAAAATTTTTTTAAACTTTTTTTTTAAGACTTTTTTTAAAAAGGGGCAAAAATTTTTCCCCCCTTTTCAAAAAATTCCCCCCAACCCCGTTTGACCCAAAAATTTTAGATCGGGGGAGAGTTAAATTAATTTATTTTAAAATTTTTTGGCCCCCCGGAGACTTGGGAAAAAGGGTGGGTTTTAAGGGTAGCACCCGGGCCAAATTTTTTTCCCCTTTTTTATGGCTTAAAGGGCTTTTGTTCAAAAATTTCAACCGGTGCGAGAGTTGGATTAATTCATTTTAATTTTTTGGGCCCCCCCGGGGGGGACTTGAGGGTTAAAAAAGGGGGGGTTCCCAAAAGGTAGCACCGCGCCCCAAAATTTTTTTCCAGCTTTTTTAAAGGCTTTAAAAAAGATTTTCAAAATTTTGGTTTCGAGGAATCAAATTTATTTTAAATTTTTTGTTTGGAGTATGAGGGTTAAAAAAGGGGGGTTCGGGGTAGCACCCCGCCAAATTTTTTTTCCCGCTTTTTTAAAAGCTCTAATACGATCGTTTTTTAAAAATTTATACCCGGGGCGAAGTTTTTAAAACCCTTTTATTTTTCCCGGGGTTTTTTGAAACCAAAAAGAACCAAAAAAGGTTTTTTTAAAAAGGGAGGGGGAAATTTCAAAGAACCGGCCCCCCGGGCCAAAAAAATTTTCCCAGCTTTTTTGACTTTAGTCGTTTAAACCCCCCCTTGAGGGGTTTAAAAAGGGGGGTTCCCAAAAGGGAGCATTCCGGGGCAAGGTTTCGGGAAAAAAAAGAAAAAAAAAACTGGGAAAATTTAAAAAAATTTTTAATTTTCAAAAAAAACTTTTGGGGGGAAAAAAAAATTAAAAAATTTTTTACTTTTTTAAAGGGGTTAAAAAAAACGGAAATTTTTTTTAAATTTTGGAAAATTTTAAAAAAAAGGGAAATGATTCACAATGTTTTAAATCTTTTGCTTCCCCCTTTAAACCCAAAAAAATTATTTTTTATATTTTTATTTAAAAAATATAATAATAAAATTTAAATAAAAAAAAATATATATATATATATATATATATAATATATATATATATATATATATATTTTAAAATTATAAATTATTATATATATATATATATATATTATATATATATATATATATATATATATATATATATATATATATATATATATATATATATATATATATATATATATATATATATATATATATATATATATATTTTTAATTTAATTTTTTAAATATTATTTTTAATTATTCTTATATTTGGCTTACATTTACTTTAATTAAAAAAATAGAAAAATTTTAAAATTTAAGGGAAAAAAATTTTATAACCCCAATACTTTTAAATGTGGCCCCTTTTAAAAACAAAAATATAAAATTTTTTGGTGTAAGGAAAAAATTAAAATATTTTTAAAAATTTTTTTAAAAAATTAAAAATTTTAAATTTTTTAAAAAAAATTTTTTAAAAAAATTTTTTCTACAACCTAAAAAACAAAAAAAAAAAATTTAAAAAATTTTACAAAAAAAAAAAATTATAAAAAAAACTTATATATTTTTAATTTTTTTTTGGTTAAAAAAAACCTTTCAAAAGGTTTTAAAATTTCGTAGCGCGGCATACTTACGTAAATTTAATTTTAAAACCCTTTAATCTTTTACCTTATTAACCAAAAAAAATTTAAAAAATTTTAAAAATTTAATTAAAAGAAAAACAAAAAAATTTTTTTGGTTTTAAAAATTTTATAAAGGTTCCCTTTTGATTCTGGCGAACAAAATTCCCAAAAAATTTTAAAATTTTTTGGTACCACCCGGGGGAAACAATTTTTGGGGAAACAATATTTTCCGACTGGAGTCCCATTTTCGGGGACGGGGCGTATAAAAACCCTACCCCCCGCTGGGCCGTCGTCTTTTATAAAAACCTTTTTCCCCCAATTACATGTTTCCAACCAATATTGTTGCGCAAAAAAAAAAAATAGTGAAAGTATAGTTGGGGTTTTTATTTGACATTTAAAGATGTCAACTTTAAAATGGTAAAAAAATTTTTGGGGGACCAATCTACTATTCATTGCCCAAATTCCAAAAAATTTTTTTTCCCTATTCCCACTCCCCCCCGGTTTTTCTGGGATTGGCCCTTTTAAAAACCTTCAAATTCCCCTTTGGGGCCCTTTTTTAATTTATAAATTTAAATTCCTTTTTTTTCAGAAACTAACCCCCTGGAGGGGGAAAAAAAGTGTCACATAAAAAAATTCCAAATAAAAATCTTAAAAAAAAATAATTACTGATATTGATGTTATAATTACGACCCCAAAAAAAAGAAAATTTTAAAGTTTTCTTTAATTATATTAAAATTTTTGGGGGAAAAAATTAATTAAAAAAAAAAAAAAAAACTTTAAAATTTTTTTAGTTTTTAAAATTTTTTTTTGGAAAATTTTAATTTGGGCACGGGCCCCCTTTGTCAAAAGTTTTTGAAAAAAAACCGAAAAATTTTTTTTTTGGTTAAAATTACTTTTTTAAAAAAATTTAAAATTTTTTTGGGAATATTCCAAAAAGGTTTTGGGCGGGGCCTTTGCCCTTTTTCAAACCGGGTTTTTTAAAAAATTTGTTTTGGAAATTATTAAAATAATTTTTCCAAAAATTTAAACAAGGTAAAAGGTTTAATTAGTTTTAAAAAAAAAAATTTTAAAAAACGGGGCAGAATTTTTGGTTTAAAAAAAAACTTTTTTTTTAAAAATTTTTTAACCCCAAAAATTTTTTTTACCTTATTTCGCCCGTTTTGGAAAAAAACAAAAAAGGTTTTTTCCCCACTTTTCTGCCCGGGTTTTTGTAAACCAAAAGAAAAAAAGGGGTTTCGGGTTTTTTTTAATTATTATAGGGTTCCAAAAAAAAAGGTTTTTAAAATAAAACATATTTTAAATTTTAAAAAGAATTTTTAAAAATTTAATTTTCGAAAAAAAAATTTTTTTTTAAAATTTTAAACCTTAAAAAAAGGGGGGTTCTGCCCCGTTTAAACTTTTTTTCAAAAAATTGTTTAAATTGTTGGCCTTTCTTTTTTAATTTTTTCCATTAAAAATTGGGAAAAAACTTTGGTTAAAATACATTAAAATTTAAAAACCCAAAGTTAATTCCCGGGCCCCAGGGGGGGTTCTATGGCGAAAAAAAGGCCCCTTATTAAAATTTAAGGTTTTTCAAAAAATCGGGGGGGAACATTACGGGAAAAACCCAAAATTTTAAATTTAAAAAATTCGAAAAAAACCTAAGGGAGGGGCAAAAATATTTGGGGTTTAACATCATTGGTATACGGATGGTTCCAAAACCGGGGGGAAGGGGGGGGGGAAAAAAAAAAATTAAAAATTTTTTCCCGGGGGGGTTTTTTTTTTAAAAAAAAATTTTTTTTTGGGGGAAAAAAAAAACGGGAAAAAAAAAACCCTTTAAAAAAAAAGGGCCCGGGGCACTAGGGAAAAAAAAACCCCCCTTGGGGGTGGGAAAAAAAAAAAGGGGGGGGGAAAAATTTCCCCGGGGGAAAAACCCAAAAAAAAAAAAAGGGGGGGGGAAAAAAAAAAACCCCCCCTTGGGGGGGGGGGAAAAAAAAAAAACCCCCAAAAAAAAAGGGGGGGAAAAAAAAAAAAAAAATGGAAAATTTTTAAAATGGGAAAAAAAATTAAAGGGGCCCAAAACCCCCCCAAAAAAAAGGGGGAAAAAAAAAGGGGAAAAACCAAAAAAAAATTTTTTTAAAAAAAAAAAAAAAACCCTAAAAAGGGGGGAAAAGGAAAATTCCAAAAAGGGGAAAAAAAAAACCCCCCCAAAAAAAAACCCCAAAAAAAAAACGGAAGGAAAAGGAAAAGGGGGTTTTTAAAAACCAAGGGGGGCCCCCCCTTTTAAAAAAAAGGGGGGGGGGAAAAAAAAAAAGGGGGGGGAAAAAAAAAAAAAGGGGGGTTTTTTTTTCCCCCGGTTTTTTTCCCCCCAAAAAAAAAGGGGGGGGAAAAAAAAATTTTTTTTAATTTTTTTTTTTTTTTTTTTTAAATTTTTTTTTTTGGTTAAAAATTTTTCCCCCTTTTAAAAATTTTTTTTTTAAACCTTTAAAAAAAAAATTTTTTTAAAAATTTTTTTTTTTTTAAATTTTTAAAAAATTTTTTTAAAAAAAAAGGGTTTTCCCAAAAAAAAAAAAAATTTAAAACTAAATTTAAACCAAATTAAAAAATTTTTTTAAATTTTTAAAAATTTTTTAAAAAAAAAAATTTTTTAAAAAAAATTTTAAAGTTTTAAAATTTAAAACCCCTTTTTTTTCCCGGCTTTTTTTTAAAAAAATTTTTTTTTTAAAAAAAAAATTTTTTAAAAAAATTTAAAAAAAAAAAAATTTTAAAAATTTTTTTTTTTTAAAAAAAAAAAAATTTTTTTTTTTTTTTTTGGGGTTTTTTTAAAAAAAAAAATTTTTTTTTTTAAAAAAAAAAATTTAAAAAAAGGGGTTTTTTTTTGTTTCCAAAACCCCTTTTTTTTTTTTGGTTTTTTTTTAAAAAAAAAAAAAAAAAAAATTTTTTTTTTAAAAAAATTTTTAAAAAATTTTTTAAAAATTTTTTTTAAAAAAAAAAAAAAAATTTTTTTTTAAAAAAAAAAATAAAAAAAAAATTTTTTTAAAAAAAAATTTTAAAAAAAAAAAAAAAAATTTTTAAAAAAAAAAAGGGGAAAAGGAAATTTTTGGGGGAAAAAAAAAAAAAAAATAAAAAATTTAAAAATTTTTAAAAAAAATTTTTAAAATTTTTTTTTTTTTAAAAATTTAAAATTTTTTGGAAAAAAAATGTTAAAAAAAAAAAAAATTTTAAAAAAAAGGGTTTTTTTTGGGTTTTAAATTTTAAAAAAAATTTAAATTTTTTTTGGGAAAAAAAAAATTAAATTTTTTTTTAAAAAAAAAAGAAAACCCCCTTTTTTTAAAAAAAAAAACCAAAAAAAGGGGGGAAAAAAAAAAATTAAAATTTTCCCAAAAAATTTTAAAAAATTTTCCAAAACCCGGGGGGAAAAATTTTTTTTAAAAAGGTTTTTTTTAAAACCCTTTTTTTTTGGGAAAAAAGGGAAAAAAAAAAAAAAAATTTTTTAAAAAAATTTTTTTTTAAATTTTTTAAAAAAAAAAAAAAAAAGGGGGGGGGGGAAAAGGGGGGGAAAAACCAAATTTTTTTAAATTTT
>JAHBCN010006181.1:0-7500 GCA_019359885.1 Listronotus oregonensis | reverse complement strand
CGACTCATATATTATCCCTTGTTCACCAAAGCTTGACTGACTTTTCACGGTTCAGCAACGGCTGCCAGATATTCGGAATATCGACAATTATTACAGCTTCTTTAAATTTTCTTCTCTTCCAGTGGATTTTTTTATAAATGGTTTTTGCTTCCGACCATTGTATGCGGTGTTGTTTTGACAAAGCGGTTCGGTAATCTCTGACTTCGACCTTTTACTTCGTTCCGTATGTTTTTTTTGTTCTTTACCTTTAACTTCGAGTGGTCTTTTCGTTTCCCCGATGTATACCTCACCACATTTACAGGGAATTTGGTAGATACAGTCATAATTGAAAACATTGTTGTCTGGTCTCGTCTTAGTAAGAATACTCCTTAGAGTAGTTTGGGTTTTAAATGCCGTTTTAATATTATACTTATTCGTGATTCTGCGGATATTTTCCGAAGTTCCTTTAATATATGGAATTGTCATAAATATATGGTCACGTGGAGTCTTGTTCAAGTTAGAGTTTCTTGTCTTATTTTGATATTTTTCGATTGTTTCCTTTACTAGTCTCTCACTGTATCCGTTCTGCTTAAGATCCCTAGTTATGTTACCTATTCCCTCTTGCAGGGATTCCCTACTGTTACATAAGGACCCTGCACGATTATATAGAGGACGTATAACCCCTTGTTTGGTTTCGTTAAAATGATTAGAATTCTGGTGTAAATATTGTCCAGTGTGGGTTGGTTTTCTGTATACAGAGGTTTGTATATGTCCATTATTTCGTTTGACTAGAACGTCAAGGAAAGGTAGAGCCGAATTTTGCTCCTTCTCTATTGTAAATTTAATACAAGGTCGGAGACTATTTCAAGAAACCTTCAAGTTTTTCGTCATTACCTGTCCATACAATAAAAGTATCGTCAACATATCTTAGCCAAACTTTTGGTTTTGACCTTGTCAGTAAAAAATAGAAATGCCGCGTCAGCTATCCGAAATTGAAACGACTTAAATAGTATGCAAAATCAAAGAAAGATGGTCAATTCGTGAGATAACAGAGTTATATTATGGAAATAAATCCATCTAAAACAGCCAAAGATGCTGTAAATACTGCAGAATTTTTTGGTTAGCAATCAACATCCAGTAGAAGCATCAAGGATTATGAACTAAAAATCCGTCCAGCTGCAAAAAATACTAACCGAAGAATTACGTTTAACGTGCCCTTCAATTTTTGGAACAGGGTAGTTATCCCTAAAGAAAATATATTTTAGTCGACTTATAACGCTTATAACAGGACTATTCATATGTATCATCTGAGCAACACTAGGTTTGAAGAAAGATATACCAGCTTCCTGCCTTTTAGATTTAGACGTTCCTCTGTAAATGTGTGGGGCTGGTTAAATAAAATGGGCCTGGTATTTGTTGGAATATAAAAAAAATGTTCAACGTACGGAATTCCTCAATTTTAGGTACAATAACCAGGCTAATGAATGAAAACTACTATCTTGTCTGTTTACAATACAAGGCATAATAATACTAATTAAAGAAAGCAAGCGGATTTAAAATTAATTATAATTGTTTCGAGAAAGTTTTTAATTTTGTCTTTTACCAAGAAAAAGCGATTGTAGAAAACTGGAAATCCCTTATACTTTATTTAAATATAGCATTGTATTATTGTTGCAGTCTTGAAAACCACATTTATTTTATTAGTTAATTTAAATACATTTTTTTAGTGTTAAATTCTAAAGGACACTCCGCAAACATAGGTCCAAGACGACTTCATTTTTAAGATACAGGATGTGAAAAAAAAATTAAAGTTGGGATTTTCCTTTTATTTTCAAATCGAGTTTTTCAATTTAAGTCAAAACCAGTTAGAACATTAACTTTAATACAGAATACAAAATAGACCTATATCTCTTCTTTCGGTCGTCTGTCAGGTATTGGAAAATTTCATTAATTCCGAAATCTTAAAGTATTTAGGAAAACACATAATTTCACATGACAGACAGTAGGAATTCCGCCACAAAATATATAAAGCAGATCTTCTTTCTTTGGTCTCACGTAACAGAAACAAGTCCCTTCAGTTTCTTGGTGAGTCCCAGATCGTTGGTCTAGACATTTCCAAAGCATTTGACCAGATCTGGCATGCTGCGCTCCGTAACAAACTTTATTCCTACGGTCTTCCACTTAAGCTTTGTTTTTGGCTCCCCAGTTTCCTTTCCAATTGACGTACATTAGTTATTGTAGATGGTCACTCCACCAGCTTTTACCAAATTTATGCTGGGGACGCTGGGGTGCCCCAGAGATCAGTAGTGCCGCCAACTCTGTTTCTTCTTCTCATCAACGATCTTTTCTCTTCCACAATTATTGCTATTCATAATTTTACTGGCGGTAGTACACTCTACTCCTATATCCAATTTCTTTAGCCAGTGTCTAAGCCTGATTTGGAGAACAGGCGCAGTATAACGCAGATATCTCTTTCACAGGACTTTAAACTAACCTTGGATTGGGGCGCCGTCGTAAACAAGTCTACCAACACTAATCCTTTACATATAAGCGGACAAGTTCTGCCGAACAAAGAGTCCTTTAACCTTGTTAGTGTTAGTATTAGTTGGCGTTACTTTTGAGAATAACCTCAACTGGCACAAACACATTTCATTCATGGCTTCAGCAGCTTCAAAAATTTTAGATATTTCTTCCCTTCTAATCTGTATGCTTTCTTTGTATCCGAAATCAGACCCTCTCGAGAATTTTGCTCTCATGTCTGGGGAGTGGCGTCTTCCACAACTCTTAGCATTTTTGATTCCATTTAAAGAATAGCTGTTCATCTTATTATTGAACCCACGCTTACAGGAAAGCTTCCTTTTCTTACTTCCGGACGCGCGGGGATTTGGCGCTCTTCTATATGTATTTTCAGGGCTTGTGCTCCCAGCAGTTGGCCAGTTTGATTTCTCCTCTAGCAGCTTTCAACAGAGTAACATGTAGTGTCACTCTTATGCATCTCCTTACAGTTTAACTTGAGAGGCACCAAACTTCCCACTTTGTTCGTTTCTTCATCCCTGGAGTGACCAGATTGTGGAACCTACCGCGCGCAAAAATTCCTCTTCCCCCAAATCTTTAAGTACCTTGTTAATAAACTACCTCTTAGTTCACTTAAGACCCCCACAATACGTTAGTACTTGGGCCTTCAGCCCTCGTGGACCGTCCCAAGATAAAAAAATCACGTCGCTTCTTCTAGAGGCACCTTGGCGCAAAGCTAATTAGTCCACGAATGTATTATATTTTTAACTAATTTACTCATATACAAGTTATATAGTTTATTATTTAAATTAATGGTAATGATTTTTTTTGTATCTTTTTTTAACAAAAAAATAAATTTAAAATACAATGTACACTAATGTACAGTTATATTTATAAAAATGGCGTACAAGTAATAAAAGGAGACATGACCTTCCTTATTTGTGTGTAAAACCGGCTTCTTAAAACTTATTGGCACACCTAAAAATCTAGCTGGCAAGACTACACAAATAAACAAAATTTTACGCAAGACAGTAAAAAAAAACATTAATTTTAGCAAAAATATAAACCGACAACAAGATAAAAATATATCACATCGCCATTTACAAAACTAAATTGATTAAATCAACTTAACCCACTAGCGCCCAAATTATATTTTTTTTGAAAATTTTGTTAAGTTTTTAAATTTGGGTTTATTTAGAGCTAGTTTAGCATAAAAAAAAATTTTTTTTTGGTTTCCATCGACGCACATTTGTGTCAACTGCTGTCCTCATTTGAGGACGCTGGGCGGATCTATATAATAAAAATTAACGAAGTACAAAGTTTAAATTTATTAATTTTATAATATATAAAATTATACAAAAAATAAAAAACAGTCACTATTTCTTATGAAAGTTGTTGAAGCATGTCGGAATACAAAGGGTCACATTGCATTTGCTGCAAAATGTGAGCGGTTTAGATGTGCAGTCGGTCGCTTGACATCTCCTTTGTTTTTCTCTCTTACCAATGGTGTGATTCATTTTATCAAATCTGATGTCTCCTGGGGTCTTCCACGGCGGACACGAGTTCCGTGTCCACTTTTTAGGTACGGATAGGCAATGCTCAGTCTAAATTCTTTGATGGACATTTTTTGTTTCCCCTGATGAATCATGTTGTACAGCACCCAGCTATTGATCACAGCCATACCAATCGTTCTCGTAAATAAGCACCAATACCATTTCTTACCCCTCACAACAATGGTATGCTTCTCTAGTAATCAGTCATGGTGATCAATTCCTCCCATATGTTTGTTGTAATTAGTTACTAGGCACGAAATTGTTTTTCTTTTAGATCGCAAAATAAACTGAAACTTAAAAAAAATTATCAAAATATATTATATGTCTTTTTGGATTATCAATAATTTTTAACATGTCTCTAACGACTCTGGTTTCTAAAGGGATTTTTTCCTCCGACGTAATATTTGCTTTGCCACAATATAAAGAAAAATTGTAGAATAACCATTGTGACCAACATGCTCATAATTTAAACCCAAAACGGATAGGTTTTTCCTTTAGAAATTGCTTCATGAATGGTGTTCGTAATATTTCGCAATCATTTCGCCAATTGACAGATGTTGATGAAACATGCCCCATTTTTGAAAACGCCTATTTATTTCATTGAATAAAGGCCGTACTTTAAAACTTTTGTCATTTTTGTTTTGTGCTGCCAAAGAATTGTCAACAAAGTGTAAGAGGAACTTGATCTCAAGAAAAGCATTTCTTCTGATCGCATTATTAACGAGTGAAACTCCTAGATCTTCTCTTTCGGACCAATTATCTCTTTGACTGGGCAATGTGTGATAGCACATAAATATCAGAAACCCAAAAAAAATTTTTAATTCTTGGGACGTTATAGAAAATTCATGTTTGTTTTTTTGTTCACTGGCATATTGTATAGTTTCTTTGACAATGAAGTCATAAACTGTTTCATCGAAAAAATGCTCGAAAATATCTAAAGGTGTTGCATTAAAAATACTTTTTTTCTAACGTTTCAAATAATTCTTGACAGCTTGGTTGGTTGTCTAGATTCATGTCTTAGTATACTGGATTATTTTTTCCCCATTTTGGAATATATGATTTTTTAAATTCTTTCTTTTCAGCTGTGCTTTTCTTTTGCAAAAACCCCAAAGGCTGATCGTCCTCTTCGTCATCAGAGTCTGCAAATTCTTTTTTGCCCTGTTTAATTTTTTACTGGCATGTGTCATTCTCCGACGAGTACGGCATACTTGTACTTTCTTCATTTGAAGACAAGGATTCTTCACCATTTTTTCTCTTTACCCAAATCTCTGTACCCCCAGGTATTCCTCTTACCACTGTTGTCCCAATGTCATCATCATTTATATCATCTTCGTCTATCAGTTCGTCAACTTCCGGCGGCAACGCCAAAATATCCGCTTCTACCTCTTCTCCGTAAAGATATTCCACTGCGTCCTCCAAATTTTTAAAGTATTTTCTGCTCATTTTAGCAATTTAGTTTATATAGTACCTGAAATTAAAAAAAAAGTCTATAACGCCCAGCGTCCTCATTTGAGGACAGGTGGGTTTGATAGGTTATATTTCAACAGTTCGAAACAATATTTACTCCAGCAAAATGTATTTTATAAACTACATAAAAATACTTATAAAATCAATTTATAGAAGTAACCTACCGTAATCCTGAAACAAACTGCAATTAAATATGTAACAGCCAGTGCACGACTTTAAAAAAGTTAAAACAAAAATATACTCTAAGCTATGCTATAGTAAATTTAATGGTAAGAGCGGTTTAAATATTAACTATAATAAATAAATGTGAACAAAAAAAGCTTTTATTAAATTATTTTTCTATTTATTATATAAAGTATTATGTATTTCCTCTGCTTTTGTGCTAATAGCAAGAATAATAGAATTTACGAAAAATCTTTATTATTTTCGTCATTTTGAATTAAATATCATCCTGTGTTTTGTCGCTAAAAAACATGATATAAAGTTAAATGTTGAAAAAAAATTACAAAAATAAATTTAAAGTTGTAACCACTTTAATATTACATACTGTTACCTTGAATTTTAATGAATATTTAAAAATACAATTTTTAAGATGTAAATTAGACACAAAACCATTTTAATCTTCAACCTTTAGACTCCAGTGTTTAAATAAACTCCCTGCTCTCGAAAAACAACAGTTTCATTAATTACAACTACCACTTTCTGTTTTGCATTCTCCGAGTAAAATTAAGGAAAAAGCAAGGGAAAATTCAATTAAATTAATTATTAACCTTCTTAACTTGTCTTCAACAAAATTCTTAGTACAATTACCTATACTTGTGTTTTGTAGTTGGATACTTTAAGTAATTAGTCAAAAATAATTAACTAATATTTAATAAAGTTTTTTTTGCATGTCTTATTATCGAACAATAAATATAGTCCAGTCACTGGGGAGAAAAATACGTTATTACCTCCGAATTCTTTATATCTGCATACATTTTCTGAAAATATGATATTAAGCTTATCTTACACCCCACTTTAAAAGTCACATACGCTCTAGGTGCGCTTTTTGTTTTTAAGGGGTGAAAACTACCCTTTATTGAAAATAATTAAAGAAACTCGAATTTAATCATTGTATTCATGTAAATCTTGATTATTTTTATGTCTAAAATATTGTTACGTGTTCTTCAACATAAAAATTATTTATTCACAATTTATATCCTGCTTATATAATAATTTTTTATTAACTAGAACATTTCACCCTAAAATCACCCCTTTTAATGAAAATGAATTAAAACATATTTGTAACTATTTAAAACATTTTTAGTGTTGATATATTTTTTACAAAAACTTATTTCTTGCTATAGAATATCTTTTTATGATGATTGCAATAATTCAACCCTTAAGACCACCCATTTTTGCTAAAATAAATTTAAAAATTTATTTTACGATTTAAACATCTTAAGTGTGCATAGTTTTTAGAAAAAAAAATTTACCTAAAGAATATTTTTTTATGATGATTGCAATATTTTAACCCTTACAACTACTTTTTTTTGCCAAACTGAATTTAGAAATATATTTTACGATTTAAAACATCTTTAGTGTTGATTCTTTTTAAACAAAAAATTATTTCTTGCTGTAGAATATCTTCTTATCATTATTGCAATATTTCAACCCTTAAAACCAGTACTTTTTGCTGAAATGAATTTAAAAATAAATTTTACGATTTAAAACATTCTTAGTGTGCATTTTTAAAAAAATAATATTTTTTTTACTTGCAAAATAACTTTTTATTATAATTGCAACGTTTTAACCCTTATAACTACTAAATCCATTTTTTTAAAATCGAATTATCCAACCCTGCAAATAACTCGGAAAGTATTGATCTAGAAAAAAAATGTATACCACACTTTTTGCCTTAATTTTGTCCCTCTATCGAATTCCGAGGTTATTTTGACTGAAAAAATTACCATCCTCTAGAAAGGGTGGCAACCACCCCAGGGGTGGC
>JAHBCN010006180.1:0-50666 GCA_019359885.1 Listronotus oregonensis | reverse complement strand
TTTGTAGTCGATATACGCCACTGCTTGTGAACATTGTCTTTACTAATTAACTAGTAAGTTAATAATTGAAATTACCTTGAAAGGTAAAAAATACATTATTTTTACTGAATTTTAATGCCAATCGAATAAAATATATCGTAATTTTTCTACATTTTAAATTATTTTTTTGTTTATCGAAAATAGTATCAGGCTTAAATTCGTTAGGTAATAACAGGTTTTTTATCTTAATCATTAAACCTGCGTATCACAAACACTTTAGGTTAGGTGATAATATTTTTTTAGCAATCTAGCTTGTAAGACATATCTTACGTTAAATTTAAGAAAAAATCAGTTATTAATTAATATATACCTAATGAACATATGACGTAATTTTTTAGGACCGTTAGTATTACATTTAAAATATATTTATTTTATTTTCTAGGAATATATAAAAAAAAACAATAACCGGCTTTTTAAGAATATAAATTTTGATTTCGTATTTTTGAAAAAATACAATTTTTATATAATATAAAGAGTTATTCTATTCTACAGTTGCAATAGGTAATTTACGAAAAACATACATTTTAAAATATACATATATATTTAATTTCCTATAAAGTTAAATTATTCTGAAATTATACAGAGGTAAAATGCCGTTCTTTTAATTATATAAAATTAAAATTAAAAGTTGCTTTAAAATATTGACAAACCCTTACCAGACACAGTTATGCGTTATTTCAAACTTTTTGGTTCGTATATTAATATTAATATTATAATTTTATAGAATAGGCATTTAATTTCGGGGAAATAAAATATTAAACGACTTGGCTGCTTTTATTTTTATATATCATTTTGATCGCATATTAACCAGCTAATTTGCCCTAAAATTAAATATAAATACCCTTTTAAGGCGTAAAATTAAGGTTCTAAAACTTTTATGTCACGGGGACCACTTGCCATGTTTTTTGGTTATAAGTAAACCCCCATCTTAGCTAATATTACATTTTCGGTAAGTTCAAATGTATTTTTGATAACTGGTATACATTAACTTACAAAGTTTTTATTTTTATGAACCCTTTGCTAATCGTAGTCGACCTCTGGGGGTCGATATAGACCACTTTGAGTATCATGGGTGTAAAATTTTCTTCCATCATTAGACCATAGACGAAATAGGTAAGTGTACAGGGTGAAGCCTTTTCAATGGATTTCCACAGTATTGAAAAAACTACAACAGACAGAGCAAATCTGATGGCACATTCTTAAGTTTGAAACAACTGCAACGGTAAAAACAGATCGCATCTAACTTGAATCGTCTAGTAGGTACAGGGTTATTCATTTTAAAGTAAACAGGGCGTCATTTTTGAACTTCCCTGTACTTTTTTAAAAAACGAATTTCGTGTTTTTTTTTCGTAGAATTTAATAATCTAATCAGAAAAATATTTGAAACAAAAACAAAAGAGTTACAGCACGAGTGAAGTTTTTTTAAAATGAAATACCCCGTATATTTTTATATCAATAGATAGAGATTTTCACGAGGAATTCGGTGATATAGGGGTTGCTGGCTTTATTTCCTGCGGCTCTGCTGCAATTGTCTAAAAACTGCATGATACTATAAGGATAGTTTCACCTGAAAAAACCTGACTGCCACAGGTCACAGGAGCTTATTTGTCAAAGTCAAGAATTTTAAAAATACGTTTATTACTTTTTGGAGTAGTTTTATAATGAGGTTTTCATCAGAAGAGCGGCTTCAAATTATAACTCTCTATTATAAATGTGGAGAAAACGCCAGGGAAACACAACTAAGATACGTTGCAAATTTCCACCGAAATAAGTTAGTAAAAACGATTTTAAAACTGAAGGTCTTATTCGAAGAAACAAAATTACACATTAGCAAAAGGACTACAATGAGAAAAAGAAACCGGGATCGAGCTATTCTAAATTATTTTACTTTGTATCCCATGAAGTCAATTACTGACGCAGTTAGAGACTTGAGGTATGGCCCTGCAAGAAGAAGAATAACCTATGCGACTGTTCAGAGAACACTGAAATATTTTAAGTATCTTCCATATCACGTTCTTCCAGTGCAGCATTTAACACGTGAACAAAAGAAACTTCGCTTTCAATTTCAAACCTCACAAGTAATTTTGCTACTTTAAAATCTTTAATTTGAGAAGATTCAAACATAAAATAGCAAATTATGCTATTTTATGTTTGCAGCATAACGGCTGTCAGTGCCTCCAGAAAAGTAAGAAGATCAATAATAACTCGCTTATGATATCCTCTAAAAATGTACTCCGATAACAATACCGGGGACATGATGTGTCTTTAGGATATTTAAACAAAAATCAAAAACTGTGGCGCCATCCTCCATAATAGTCTATTTTGAAATTATGCATTTCTCTCGACAAACTGTATTTTTAATTATAATATAATAAAAATTTGTGAGTAAAAAACAATATTGGTTGCATAAAACATACAAATTTTCCAAATTCCAATGTAGCGGTAAAGTTAAAACTCTTACATATTTAAAACGATGTATATTTTATTTGGGCTTAAAAATAATAAATCTAATAAAAATTTGAACTACGCTTAAAAAAATATCACTAAGTATAAAGAATTGCCCATTATCTTACAATAATGTTTTATTCCGTATATAACCGTGACACATTAATAAATAGTGTTTGTGAAATTTTCTCGTGCTACGATTTTAGAATAATAAAATGTAACTACTAAACATTTACACGCAATGATATTTTTGCATTCTAAAAATTATGAAATGACAACCTTGCAACCTTAACCCAAGATATTAAATAATAAAATTAGACAATTGGCCTTGCTACAACATGATTGCTGATATTTATGTACTATATCTATATGTTGCAAAAATTGGAGAAAAAATGTCTGTATACCAAATGCAGTTTATTAAACTTCTCCTTGTAAAAATATGTACCAAGAATTGCTAATGTGTTTACGAACATATCTAAAAAATGTTTTTAATCTGAGGCTGAGGCTAGGAAGCATTCTACATGCCTTTTCACTACTTAAATATTGATTTTTTTGAATTCTTTGTTATTTGTTTGTTTTGTAACTCTACCATCCTTGTTCCATACTATTATTAGTTTTACAGAATCCTTTTTAAAATGGATGCATGTATGATTGATTAATTGTTCCGTTTTTTGGCTTTGATTTCTCCCAGGAAATTATTTGCCAGCTCTCCCCTTTCCAGACACACGCTGCGAGCAACGTGAGCTTTCCCAGGCTTCGTCAGTGGAATTTCTGGATTGTCGGGCTCGGAGCCCCCGGAAATTCCGAATTTTTCACAAAACTTAAAATTTTTCAAATGATTTTTTTATCTATGCAAGGCACAAAAAATGAAGGTCCGACCAAGAACTGCTACTGGTATCACGCATAACCGTTTTCTGTCAGTACTGCCCCTCCCTGCTGAGCGCGCAACCATCTTCCGCCATTAGGAAAATCCCTCGTGCGTGGGGCTCTCAGAAAGGAACAGGTAAAGGAATCTTCGTTTACAGCGCTTAGCCCCAGAAGAAGAACTTCATCGTTTGGCTTGAGTTTTTTCTTGATCCCCGATGGTAAAAGCTGTTGATACAGCGCCTTCAGCCGCCTTCCCGAAAAAAACTATGTAGTTTTCTTATCGCGAGCACTTCACTGATCGGAAGTCAAACAGGAACTGGATGCATGTATGTATCGTATCAATCCGAAGCATCGGCTACTTTCGATGTTTAAGGTTACTTCGACGAATTTCATTCAATACATCAAAAGAACGCATGGCACATCGAATACAAGGCATGATTAGTCTAGTCAAAAAGTGTGCTTCCTGCGAAAAATAGTTAAAAGGCTTTGAAAAATATAAGTCATGGTTTATTCGACGCGGAATGCAAATCTGAGAAAGGCGTTTTGAGAATTTTTTTTGCCAATAAAAATTACAATTGTTATTAACAAAAAACGAAATAAAACAAAATCCTTTTGGATTCTTAATGATAACTCAGAAAACAAATAATATGGCGGAATTTGCAAAAAAAATTTTTTGAAGAAGAGGAAATTTTTGATAAAAAAAAGTCCGAATTCCCAGAGTTCTATCTCCATTATTTATAATTTTAATTTAACATTGAAAATGAGCCTCCAAGCGACATTTTTTGGTTGCGCGCTCGGCGTCAAAACCGAGTAGGTAACACTAAATATTTTTTTTAGGATATTAAATATAAATTATTTTTTTTTAAATATGATGTATTAAGAACATTTCAAAGAATGTATTCCCCTTGAAAACTTAAAGTTAATTTTTCAACAAGTTAGACAATTGTAAATTAACAAAGTTGTTTCGAACTTTCGTCCCAGAATACTGATCCATACAGAAGCACACGGAGAATTTTGATGGTTTAAATTAGGTTGCATTACGTCCCATTACCGAATATGTTTAAAGTCCAATTGACAGTTCTTACTGACAAAGAAAATAATTGTTTACATTCGACGACCAACAATTTTATTGTTTTTAAGTTTTTGATAAATAAAAACTAATACCCCATAAATAATGACTAATAAAAGCAGTGGATATTGTTGTGCATATCTTTAACTCGTGCGGATAAGAATATCAATTTTGCTTTTCCAAAACATGAATCTAGGTATGTACCAATACTAAATTGAAATAGAATATAAATTATTAACTTGTAGTCTTTTGAACTCCTTTTTTTAATTATAGGTAGAATTTTTAAATGTAAAAATTATTTAATAAAATGTATTAAATACTCTTAAATTTATTAAAAACTACAAGTTTGATTAGTATGATTAGTAATTAAGTTCAACCAGGGAAATGATTTTGTTTTAGATGTTAATTTGGGCAAAGGTTTGCAATAAAGAAGACTTGTTTGCAAGGGGCCTGCAATTTTACATAAATACCAAAAAAATATGTGAAAAACCGAAGATAAATAAGTACATAAATAAAGGTGCTTAAGGTAGTGAAATTTTTCCCAACCTGTCACAACTTTGTTTAGCCATTTGGAAAAGATCTGCTGATGAAATATCAAATCTGAAGCCACTTGCTAAATTTTGTGATCATGGGAAGACAACTTCAATCCAATGAAAGGTATGAATGACCTATTTTTAAATTGTTTGTCTTGTCTAAACATTTTTGATACATTGCTTGAGAAAAACTCTGACAAAAAGTTTAATTTTATCTCTTAATTTCAAGCTGCCAAAACTTTTTAGTGTTTTCAACTATTCTATGGATAGAATGGAAAAATATCTAAAATTTGTTAAGAGGTAAAACAACTTTTTTATATGTATGGAGTATGTAGTACGAGTCATATATAGTATGTGAGAAAAAATAATAATATGGGTTTAATATCCTTAATTAAGTTAACTAAATGCGATGTTAAATGGTCATATTTGTCATTCATCTTAGAGCATTGTAATAAATTAAACTATATAAAAATCCAATTAAATAAAAGTCTAGCTTATTACTTGTAATAAACTTATTGAAACCATTCAAATTGCTTAGCTTTGGCTTGGTATTATTGTTTGGGCCTATTTTTAACCATTTCTTTAGTTGCACTGTGAAAGGATGCATGTAAGTGGTACCCTAAATAAAATTAATTTTGGTATGTGACAAATATTGTATTAAAATTTTTGCTTAAAATAAAAAAATGTAAAGAGTATTCTGGTATTTGTCAGAATTGTTTTAAGGAATTTTGCAAACAAACGAAAAAAGTTTACAAAATTTCTTAGTTTGAAGAATAGGCTTTTTGTCTTCAAAAGCAAATAAAATATGCATAAAAAGACCCAAGTATTTTTGAAAAAACGTCGAAGCCCAGAAAATATTCACAGTAGTATTTACAATCATAAAATAATGAAACCCAATAGATTTATTGTAATCATTTTATAGATATCAATTATAAAACACCATGCACAAATTTCAAATAAATTTTTTTGAAATATTCAAAATTTATGAGATGTATCAAAAAATGTAAAAAAATGCTAAAATTGTTTTTAATAAAACATTATAATTTGTTTTTTTTTTAAATCATTTTCCCTAGAGTAACTAGATTTTTTTAGCCAAACATCCATGGATGTTCCAATAAAGCAAGAAGCAGTTTTTATCAGAAGAATTAAGGATTTACAGGGAACAAAGAACTGACTGCTTTTTTATAATGTATTTTATTTTATATTTATAATATGTATTAATATACAAATATGTATGTACATTTTGGGTTTATATTTTAAATTGCCATTTTTATGGTGCTAACAGAAAGCTAAAAAAAAGAATTGATAATTGATGTTTACTAAAAATATGTTTAAAATTGTAATTTTTCCCCAAGCATTGACTCCTTAAAAAGAAGATTTTTCAACTTAGATTGTTTTTAGGATTTAAATAACCAAATTTTAAACGAAAATTAATAATATTTTAAAGCTACAAAATTTTGATAAAACAAAAAATAAAACTTTTTAAATTATCAAGAAAGTGTCTGGTTGGCACTTTATCAAAAAGTAAAATTATAAGCTACAACCAAGTATGATTTTTAAAGGAAACTTGGGCCATCTTATAAGACTGTTTTCTTTTTGAAAATTTTAAATTATTCTAGGACAAAAAATTTTAATTACTGACCTAAGCGATTTTAAAGAAAAAATTTTCATAAATTGCAAAATGTAATCCATTAAATTTACAAAATAAAGACCACCATTTTTCAAGAATATTGCTTTATTAATAAGTCTTGGGTATAATTGTTACTTGGAGAACTCCCAAATATATTATATCCTAAATTTATGAAAAAATTTTGTGTGTGAAAAAAAAATGTGTTTCTAGTTTTTATTTATATTCCTAACGCCAAAGTTTCAGATTAATAACATATTATAATCATTCAAAGTTGCCTGCAGACTGCCAAACCAGAAACAAAGTCGGTCATATGCAACATCCATTCTGGTCCACTTGTTCCTTTTAGGTTTTTCCTGAGGATTTTTATCCATTGTATAATCCAATAGTTTTTAGGTATGATAGTTTTTTTTAACAAGTCCACTTTACTAGATATCGTTTATTCTAGTTTTTCTGTTTTATGTTTTTTTATTAGTTATTTTTAGATATTTTTAGTTCTACTTTTTTTTAAATAGGTTTAAATTTAAAAAAAAATTTTTGATATTAATAAGCTACAATATATATAATTACTTTTAAATTTTTTTTAATCTTATTTTATTTTCTTAAATATTAGATAATACATAAAATATAACAATAATTTAACAATTAATGCAGTATTTTTTAGACTATTTACTTGACCAAAAATTTAATAGGAAAAGTATTTCTGGTCAACGCAATCAACTTCAACAGTATATCATATAAAATATGCTGAAAAATAAATATATGAATATAAAATGATGAATGCAAATAAGATTTTAAGTCGTTTTCAATTGCATAGCAAATAAATAAATAATGAAAAAACGTTCCCAACCCGAAAACCCGCCTTTTACCTATATTTAAAAATAAAAGGATGCATACGATTCTGTACAAATTTAATTTATCTACTTAGGACAATTGACATAAAAGAAATTTAAAAAACCCTCCATTTTCCTGTTGGGCAATTTTAGTCAAAACGAATCCGCACCATTGATTTTAATTATTATCCCATATTTAAAAACATTGTTTCAAGAATTTAGAAGTTAAATTTATAACTTAATCATTTTAGCAAACAAAAAATTCGGGAAACAATATAAGACTCAATTATCGTGAAAGTAAGCCAGTCTCCAAATAAGCAAATTTCTAAAAGCCCTACTTAAAATTCTTAAAATGATTTTTCATTGTGTACATCAAAATATTTTTTAATATGCTATTTGTTAATTTTTTTTTTTAGTGTCTGTTGTTTCGAAGGTTACGTCTGACCCGCGGAGATCAAAGGTGCCGACGCTTCGTGTCGCCGATGGATATATTCTGGGGCTTTGTCTTCTAGTAAAATTTTAAAAAATGTTTAAATAATTGTCGTGTAAATTTTTCGCGTCGTGGTTTTTTAAATTAACTACCTAACAAGATCATATAAATTTTTTTAATAACTTTATAACTTTGGCAATATTACTCTGATTTTTTATTTTTTGTTAAAGTTATAAAATTATTATAAAAAAAAGGATTATTTTTTTTTAAACTTTAATTATCTAAAAAAAAAATTACGATAATTATTTAATTATTTTTATAAATTTAAATAAGGACAAAAGTTTAAAACAATTTTATTAATTGTTAATTGTTTATCTTTGAGTTAAATTTTCAACAGGAATAAATTCTTTGAGGTGTTCTGAATACATGCATCATATTTTTTTAAAATTTTTAATTTATATTTAATACCCTAAAAACAGTTATTTAGTTTGACGTACTCGTTTTTGACGCCGAGCGCACAACTAAAAATGTAGCGCGAAGGCCAATTTTCAGAGTTGAATTAAAATTTTTAATAATGGAGATAGAACTCCGGGAGTTTGGACTTTTTTTATCGGAAACTTTCTCCTCTTCAACGATCTTTTTTGCAATTTCTGCTTTTTCCTATGATTTTTGAGGTATGGTCAAAAAATTATTTGAACCTAATATACTTTCATACAAAATTAAAGCATAAATGAAAACTTGCCATTTACTACAATAAATAAAGACTAATATCATACAAAAACGAAAACTTAAAAACAATAATGTTAAGAAATGTTATGGTTGCCTTTAAGTTAGTCACATAACACAATTAAAACACTAAGCAATCACTAAAGGGGATTTAGAAATAAAATACAAACAAAAACTTTTTTAAATAACTCGCTGACGTCAGCAAATATGCGCAATATCACACCTTAAAGACATTAAAAATTAAACTGTTAGCATAGTTTCGTTCCTTTGTTGTTACCATAGTAACGCCTGTTACACTGATTGCCTATAAAAAGGTGTAAAACGACGATCCGTATTTTTATACGAAGTGTTACCATTCTGACAAATTATATCCGAAGAACTGACAAAAAGACAGATATCATAAATAATGTTAATGAGATAATGGTAGATTTTTTTAAAAAAAAATAATGTCTAAATGTGATTCCTCAGTTCAAAAAAAAAAAAAAAAAAAAAAAATATATATATATATATATATATATATATATATATATATAAATTTTTATATATATATATATATATATATATATATTATATATATATATATATATATATATATATATATATATAATATAAAAATATAAGCAACGTTCCCCTTAAAATTATTAGGCGATAGGAAAAACCTTTGGTTTGCTTTAGGTTTAGAAAAAAAAAATTCCACCTGGGGAATCCATATTTACCTTTTAAATTAAATTGATTTAGTCATTTAGGTTTTTTTAAAACTGCGTAAAAACTGGTATGGGGAAACGTTGGAATTAGAGGTCGATTCAAAAAATTTGGGTCACGGGTTGAAACCATGGGAAAAAAGGATTGAAATCGACTTGCGGATTTGCGCATTACATCCAACCAATTGTCGTTTTTATTGCCTAAGCTAATCTATAAATTTGGTTGTTTATAGTCTTTTGCTTTTTCGTTTCATTTGTTTGTTTAAGTTTGTTGTCAATAGAAGTGTTTATTTTTTTATGTTTTTTAACTGCGTTAATAATTAAGAGCTAGTGGGATTAGGGTTGCCAGATGGTATTCAAAAGGAGAACAAGTCCCCCTTTTACATATTTTGTTCTCCAGTCCTACCTTACCTATCGTATGTTTTCCTTTTGCTGCTAAAGTGCGTCTACATGGAAGAGAACGGGAGACGCACCGACGTTCTCGGACGACCAGTGGTCGATTTTTAAGTTAATAAAAAATTATTAATTAACAATTAACATTTTGCAATGGCATACAATTATAGTCTTATTAAAAATATTGATATAAATTTTTTAAAAAGGTATTCCCGAGTGGGAATTGAAACTGCGGTCGCGGTTCGTCTCCGATTCTCGTCCATGTAGACGCACTTTAGCAGGCAAAGTGCGTCTAGTTAGGGAGTTGACCATGCGGGGACGCTCTTTTTTCGTCGCGTTTTTATAACACAGCATCGGCAATCTCTCTATTCATCTCTGTCAAAACGATGACAAATTCAAAACCCGAAATGGACTTTAATGGATTTTAATTTTGTATGAAAACGTAGTAATTAAGTAAATAAATTTATTAGAGATTTTGACGTTGTTAGATAGGATACCAATTTACCACCGCCTATAATACAGGTCTTTGCAATTTTACTTAAGGATATCAACTCAAGAATTCTGTATTACCCATTATTGGTGTATTATTAGCAAGCTAAGCAAGTGTCATTAACCCAACTAGCACCATGGACGTTACATTTTAAAATATTGTGAAGCAGTAGAGCTTTGTACCAAAGTTCAGTTATGTAGCAAGGTAGATACGTATGTTATAATATTTAAAATACAAAAAAAAACATGTCGGAACCCATGTTCTCGGATAATAAATTCCTAATTTATTTACATGTGCCACATCCACTAACGTAACAGTCACATCTCATAAAATGTAACCCGTACATGGGGGATTTCTTTTAAATGTTGTTGACGTCAATATTGGCATAATAAAACCAGTTTCTTAGTAACAAGAATTTTAGTTCCTCGGTCAGGTAGATTTTTTTGTTTTATCATTTTAAAACAAATTTTATTTGAATCTGTTGCAAAATCTTTGTTTAAACAGTTAATTAGCAGTTGTATGTCAGCTTTAACATTATTTATAATGTAAGAAAGTTTCTCTCAACATCCATCCTTAACAGTATAATATACAATATGTATGACACATATTTATATCAAAAAACTTTTTATACAAAATTTAGTGTATAAGAATTGGGCACTAGGAAAATATTTTTGATTTTATTTAATTTTAAAATGATCCAGAATCGATTCCTTTTTGGAAGAATTCGATTCCAAAAGAAATGGATTCCTTATATTTTTAAATTTAGATAAATACGTTTATTAATGCCATAATCCGCCATTTTGAATTAAAAATTTTAATACATTTTTATATTCCGCAAGCAGAGAAATCATTAAACGGCACTTGTGAAACTTTCCGTAAAATTACAATAAGATGATGAAGGTTATCTCAAGAACCACATTTAAAAACCTTATGAAGATCTAGCATTGCAAGTTTTGAAATACGGGTCAAAAAAATGTTCCATTTAAGGGTGGTTTCATGTTGATCTCAGAAATAACATATTCAAATTTGAAAAATATTTACCTAAAAATTAATCTGACTAAGAGTTACAACATTTTAAAATTAGGCTAAAATTATCGGGATTTGTATTGACAGGATGGGGCAAAAGCTTTAAGACCAATTAGTCTGATGTCGTTCGTGCTAAAGACCTTAGAGAAGTTGCTGGATAGGCAGATCAGCGAAAATGCACTTACGAACAGACCTCTACACAAGGACATACATGCATACACAGCAGGTAAGTCCACAGAAACAGCGTTACATGAACTTGTGGAAAAGGCCGAATATGCTCTCAAATACAAGAAGGTACCAATGTGTGCCTTCCTAGATATAGAAGGAGCGTTTGACAACACGTCCCTCACATCTATCTCAAACGCGTCGAGGCGCAGAGGGATCGACGCAACAAGCTGCAAGTGGATAGACTGCATGTTTAAGAGCAGATCAGTATATACTTCAATTCTTGAAGAAACTCTTGTAGCTCGGGTTAAGCGAGGATGTCCGCAAGGGGGAGTTCTGCCCCCACTGCTATGGAACCTAGTCATGGATGACCTACTAAATGTCCTTCAACTTGAAGGGTACCAAACATTGGGATACGCAGATGATCTCATCATTATGGCCAAGGAAAATTTAACAACAATGTTAGGGATAAAATGCAACAGGCCCTAAACGCAGTTACCAGATGGACGAAAAAGGAAGGACTGAACATAAACTCTTCTAAATCAGCCATAGTTGCCTTCACCAAAAGGAGAAATCTAGAGGGCTGAAACAATCAAGATTGTGGGTTGTGGGAGGGGTAAAATATTTGGGTGTTATCCTAGACTCTAAACTTGCCGGGAACCAACATCTTCAGAAAATAAGAAAGAAAGCGGAGATGACTCTTATATTAATCAGACGCGCTTATGAGAAAACATGGGGCCTAAAACCAAACATGGTTTATTGTTTATACACCATGATAGTAAGGCTTATGATAACTTACGCACTGGTATGGTGGACAAAAATGCGACAAAGAACTGCTGTTACAGAACTCAAAGTACAGAGACTTGCTTGCTTAGCTATAACAGGAGCAATTAAACCCCAACAGCAGCCATGGAGTGTGTGGAAGGTCTAACTTCCACCACTTAACCTCATAGTGATGGGAGAGGCAAGAATGCTACATCCGCCTGCAACGGAAACCAACTGATGTCTACGCTAGTTTGGGACACAACAATATAAAAAGTCAGGTTGGAGACATCATCTGGTATACAGATGGTTCCAAAACCGAGCAGGGAACTGGAGCGGGCGTGTACAGTGAAATGAGGAACTTACAGTTCTTCGTTCCACTCGGAACACACAGTTCTGTATTTCAAACGGAAATATATGCTTTACTGCACTGTACAAAAGAAAATAACAGAAGGGCCTATAAAAACAAGTGGATAATAACAAACAGCTAAGCTGACATTAGAATGCCAAAAAGAATTGGAAGTCCTGGGAGAACGTAACAGAGTAACTCTCTTGTGGGTACCAGGACATTCGGGAATAGAAGGCAACGAAAAAGCGGATGAGCTAGCGAGACAGGGATCATCCACACCATTCTTTGGACCAGAACCTGCCCTTGGAGTGACCAAACCCACAGCACGAGGGCAAACCAGGGAATTAATTCGAAACAAACATGAGGAATACTGGGGAAACCTCGGTAGAATTAAACATGGGAAAAGCCTCATATGAGGCCCATCCAAAAGAACGAAGGAAGAACTACTCAGACAAAGTAGAAAAAGACTTCGCATAACAGTAGGGTAGGGTTGCTAATAGGGCACGATAACCTAAGAGGACACCTACACAAGATAGGCTCATACAATGGGGACCCAAGATGCAGAATGTGCGACGAGGGGGAAGAAACAGCCTACCATATCCTTTGCGAATATGAAGCATTAAATCACAAAAGACAGTCTCGGGGTTATACAGACGTCCCAGCTCTGCCGGCTACTATATCATTTTTTTATTAGTATACATGACCCTAACGGAACGTAATAAAATAAACCGGCTAGTAATAACCCCCTCTCTCCCCCCTTTAGGTCCCGGACAGTACCTTAAAAGCTGTTTACAAAATTGGCCATTGGGCACATGAATTCAAAGACCAAGTTTGTCATTGACATTTTTTTGCTTCTTTTGCTTCTTTATTTCATCCATCAATCATAAGTCACATGTTCTATTAGTAGAACATCTGCTGCGACACCACGTGACATAAAAATCTAAGTAATTATATAGAAATAGGGCTGTTTTTTGGCCATAAGAAATCAAAAAATTGACATATCGGAGAGTTTTTTTTTATTTTATTTTTTATTTCTTCTTCATCGGATTTATGATAAAAATTGTTTAGTGATTGAAAAGCAACCGATTCATAATGATTTTTGCAATTAAAAATTCAAAAATTTAAAATGTTGACTTTTGACCGCAAATTTGAGGGTCATATTTAAATATGTATAATATATAAATATTTCGCAATATTTATATATTTTTTTTGTTGCGCATCAAAAGACGATTTTATTTATTTTTTGATATTTATATATTTACGATTTATACAATATTTTAAAAAATCAAAAATTTTATATTCGATGACGAGAAGAACATTTAAAGAAAAACTAACCAGAACTAACCAAAACAATTTTTTTTTCAAAATTCTTTAAATAAAAAAATAGTTGAATTTTTTTTTAATTCAAAAATTGATATTTAAAAAAAATGTTTTTAAATTAGTCTAGTTTTAATGCGCAACAAGAAAAAAATAGAAATATTATGAAAAATTAATGCACGACCTTTAAATCTTTAGTCAAAAGTCAAAAAATTGATTTCTCTACTTTTTAAATGAAAAAATCTTCATAAAATCATTGTTTCTAAGGTTTCAAACATTTTTTTATAAATCCGAAGAACATTAAAAATAATTGTACCTGCATATCTTCATTTTTCGATTTTTATGGCCAAAAAACACTGGAGCCTCTTCTATATAAATACCAAAATCTGCTCGGTTTCCCCTCCTTCGAGATTGTAATCAAAAACTTTGCTAAAGTGTGAAAAGTGGGAAAAAAACGAATAAAAATAAAATTTTTAAAATGAAAAAAGGTATTAAAAAATATTTCTAAAAATGTTTCACATATTTCAATGTTTTATAAATTTAATCTAAACTGCTGGACACTCGAAGTGCATAACGTAATTTTTTGGGGTATTTTTAAGGTTCGATATTTTGAAAACGGTAAACGATATTAAAATTCGGTTTTCGATGTTAGCTTGCCCAGGGTGTGTAAATTATATCTTTGGCTGATGGATAGTCAGGTGTGACCGGAAAGGGTTTGTACGGGGTGTACACTAAATCACTGCATTTTTTACAAAATTTTATCCAAGGTTATTTCTTACAAAACGCAGTTTTATAAATTTCTATATACACTAGAATAATCTTCAATTAAATACAAAAAAAAACATTTTTTGCGTTTTTTGAAATTCCTCTTTTCTTGGGATACAGGGTATATTCGGAAATATTGACATGAAGGAACAAACAGATTGCTAATTTACTAGTGACAGCCCAAATCAAACTCATTGGGGCAATTTTTTTATTATCTCTAATGCCCCCATCAGGAAAAATACAATTACAACATACAGGAGTGTGAAAAAGTTTACATTTGGTTTTATTCCTAAAATTTTATGATTTTGCATATTTTTATGCATTGAATATTCACAGCTAGATAAATTTTATTAAAACGTAATTTATTTTGATTTCGTTACTTGATTTACCTTAATTAGACTCTTTTACCGAAACGGTTTTTTGTATTTCACCCTAACTCACTTTTAAAGAAATTGACGGCGCAAAGCATTAAAACTAATGTTTAAGAATATTGTAGAGTGTTTTTTAAATCCGCTTGACTTTTTAGAACTGAATGATTATTATAAGCAAATTCTAGCATTATAACGCCTATAAAACGGTGACTGGTAGTAGTGGTAGGGTTTTATTGGAATTTTTTATTTGTACGGTCATAGTACTTAAAGTTTCCGATGAATTAGCGTCTTGAAAACAGTAAGTACTTACAGAAGAGGACACGCTTTATCGTCTAGAAATATTTTAAGCTATACAGTGTTGCCGGTTCTGTTAAAACTTTTTTATTTTTTATATTTGTGTATATTGTTATATTTTTAGGTTCTACTTAACATTTTAATATACTATACGTACATTTATCTTAAGTTAATCGCAATTTCAAATAGAAGGAGTACCTTAAATATGTTTTGTTTAAATAAAATATAGTGCACATGATATGCAACAAAGAGGAGATCTTAAAAAGGGCCTACTTCTTTTATTACGCAAAAACGACTATAAGTTTCTCTTCTATTAAAATATCATATTGTCGGTAATCTAAAATATGAAAATAAAAAAAAAGAAGGCCATGGACTCTATGGAAACGGGTATTTGTTTATTAGGACATTTTTTCCTTGGTCAACATTTTAATGTTCCGTTTTGCTTTTTTATATTTTAATTGTTTGTTATTTTATTTATTTAGTTAGTAGTAGGCCCTTTTTAAGATCTCCTCTTTGTTACATATCATGTGCACTATATTTTATTTAATCAAAACATATTTAAGGTACTCCTTCTTTTTGAAATTGCGATTAACTTAAGATAAATGTAGGTATAGTATATTAGAATGTTAAGTAGAACCTAAAAATATAACAATATACACAAATATAAAAAATAAAAAGTTGCCGTTGCTTTCTAACAGAACCGGCAGCACTGTATAGCTTAAAATATTTCTAGACGATAAAACGTGTCCTCTTATGTAAGTGACTTACTGTTTTCAAAGAGCTGCTGCTTAATTCATCGGAAACGTTTAAGGTACAAATAAAAAATTCCAATAAAACCCTACCAGTCACCGTTTTATAGGCGTTATAATGCTAGAATTTGCTTATAATAATCATTCAGTTCTAAAAAGTCAAGTGGATTTAGAAAACACTCTACAATATTCTTAAACATTAGTTTTAATGCTTTGCGCCGCCAATTTCTTTAAAAGTGAGGTTAGGATGGAATACAAAAAACCGTTTCGGTAAAAGAGTCTAATTAAGGTAAATCAAGTTACGAAATCAAAATAAATTACGTTTTAATAAAATTTATCTAGCTCTGAATGTTCAATGCATAAAAATATGCAAAATCATAAAATTTTAGGAATAAAACCAAATGTAAACTTTCTCACACTCCTGTATGTTGTAATTGTATTTTTTCCTGATGGGGGCATTAGAAATAATAAAAAAATTGCCCCAATGAGTTGGATTTGGGCTGTCACTAGTAAATTAGGAATTTGTTTGTTCCTTCATGTCAATATTTTTGAATATACCCTGTATATCCCAAGAAAAGAGGAATTTCAAAAAACGCAAGAAACTGTTTTTTGTATTTAATTGAAGATTATTTTAGTGTATATAGAAATTTATAAAACTGCGTTTTGTAAAAAATAACCTTGGATAAAATTTTGTAAACAATGCAGTGTTTTAGTTTACACCCTGTACAAACCTATCCATCAGCCAAAGATATAATCTACACACCCTGGGCAAGCTAACATCGAAAACCGAATTTTAATATCGTTTACTGTTTTCAAAATATCGAACCTTAAAATACCCCAAAAAATTACGTTATGCACTTCGAGTGTCCAGCAGTTTAGTAATTTATGTAACTACCTGGAAATTTTATGTTTTCTTAAAACTATCCATCTTTTTCAAGTTAAAGTATTTTTAATTAGTTATCGTTTAATTGTTAATTCGTCTTTAACTTTGTAAGCCATTTTGTCACATTTACAGCTTCTGCTATCACATCAATTATCGTTAAATCGATGTGGCAATAATTTATTTAAACGTAAATTACATTAAGTATAACATGAATATTTACTTTAATAACATTTTTTTCTCGCAAAATAATTACTTTATGTAATTACTTTTTATACTTCAAGGAGAAATAAAAAATAATTATCATCCTGTCGCGGCCGAGACCACAAACAGTATCATCAATTTATAATAGGTGACAAATATAAATTTTAAAAAGGAATAAATTGAGACAATAATGCAAATTATTGGCTATAACTTAACACCAAATATGAAACATCTAATGTTCTTTTTTTCTTTTTAATTATGTTACGTGTAAATATGTGTGCAATTAAGTATAAATATTAGTATCACGAAGGAAACATTTATTTCAGTAATACAGGGTGGTCCACAGTGCGGTAAAGCTAAACCGTTGAACTTATGAGAAAATTTTCTTATAAGTTCAACGGTTTAGTAACTATTTACCGACGCGCGCTTAGTGGACCATCCTGTATATCCGATTTAATATACAGGGTATTTTAAATTAAACGATTCCTATTCAGATGTTAGAAAAAGATGAAAAATACATTTTTGTGGTATATTTTCGTTGGGAGTACTCGCCTTGAAATTTGCTAGAAAATGGGACCACTTCGGTCCAGGTCCCGGGGTATAGTGAGCTAAGCCTGCTCAGCCCTATTGACCCCTACGAACTTGCAGATCACCAGCAACAAAAAAAAACAAAAAAACAAAAATCAAGAAAACTAATCTACGTTTTGGTGGCAAGTGGCCACCGTTGTCAAGATGAAACCATTATTAAGTAATATTTTTATGGAAAATTTTAAACCTTTAGTTTGGTGAAGATATATAGATGACATTTTTTCTATTTATCAACACTATGAACATTGTCTAAATAATTTTTTAACACACATTAATACACAAGAACCCCACTATTCATTTTACTTTAGAAAAAGAAAAAAACTCACAACTTTCTTTTCTTAATATCCTAATAAAAAAACATGTAAATAGTTTTGAAACTAAAATTTTTAGAAAACCTACACATTCAAACAGATACTTAAATTTTAACTCTAATCACTCAATAATGGTAAAAAAGGAGTTATAAAAAGTATTTTTGATAGAATTAAAATAATTTGTTTTGATCAAAATAAAGAAAATGTTAAAGAATTTTTAAAAGTTATTTTAGTTCAAAATTTGAACAACCAAATTTATGACAAAATCAAAATAGACCTATTACAAATCTATTTTTACCATATATTCCTGGCTTATCAAATAAACTTTAACGAATAGGACATAGATTTAATATTCGTACCATCTTTAAAACACAAAACAGTATCAGATCTTAAGTATATAACAAAAACTAAACAATATAAACGAAAACACAAAAAATGTTATTTATAAAATCCCTTGTGAATGTAATAAATTTTATATAGATGAAACTTCCAGGCCATTAGCCAAACGCATAAAAGAACATAGAACATACATTAAAAACGCATAATTCCACAAATCAAAAATCTGTCAACACTAATTTGATAACAACCACATAATAAACTGGAATGCTTCTAGCATTTTAGCAAAGAAAACTTGTTTAAAAAAACCTAAAATAAGGGAAAGTGCATTCATTTTATTAAATAAAGATAAATGTGTAATATCAATATCTGTTAATTTAAATAATACATGGTTATCTATGTTTGATGCTGAAGTAACTTCAGGTAAACTTAAAATCGATTAACACCATACCAGCTTTTTTGTCTCTTTAAGAATTATGAATATACCAGTCAAATAAACAGTAAAAAAGTTTTTAGAATTTCCCAAGTTTAGTTTTATCTTGACAGCGGTGGCCAACTTGCCACCAAAAGAGTAGATAAGTTTTCTTGATTTTCGTTTTTTTTTTGTTGCAGCCGATCTGAAAGTTCATAGGGGTCATTATCGCTGAGCAGGCTCAGTTTGCTAGACCCCGCAACCTTGACCGAAGTGGTCCCATTTTCTAGCAAATTTCAAGGCGAGGACTCCCAACGAAAATATACTAAAACATGAATCCGCCACAAAACTATAGAACATATTTACAATAAAGTTCTTTTTTGAACATTTTTTTTATTAAGTATTAGCTAATGATCTTAATCAATATCATTGACATCATCAATTTTATTGAAGCGGTGGATTTTCGTCCACACAGTGGACAAATAATATTTTTTGTGTGGACGATGTGTTAAAAATATTATTCGCCCCTACAATGAACTTGTGTATATGTGTGTTATTCAACGTTGTTGATAATTGAACAAAAAAAACTCATTCATCGTTTTTATGGTCGATTAAATATTCCAATTAAAAAACAATCTTTGTTCTTTTAAGATCAATCTCTCTAAATTTGGCGATGTGTAAAGTAAAGCTCTTGGGATTTAATCAGAATAAACATGCCCAAATGTAACTCGTTTAATTTATCCAAACAAAGAAGCTATGGTAAAAATAAAAAAACAAATTCGATATAGAAACGAGCACTTTTTATTACCTATTTGCCAAGGATAAAATTTTACAAAGCGAAAAGTCATTAATTTGCTTTAAAAATAAACATTTACACATTTTATTCAAAATGTGATACTTTGCCTGAACATTTTTTTAAATACGACCATTTTTTTTTTAATAACAAGAAACAAAGAAACAATATTTTATACAAAAAAGCGCCAGCAACGACAAGCTGTAGGGGATCTGCCCCTTATTTATAGGAATTTCCATGGCTTCTGCTCTAGGGACTGAAACAGTATAGCCTGGCGGCTTTCCACAGACCAACTTGAAATACCCATCCTATCCTAATTATTGACACCTTAAATTGGGGTGTTAAATAGATTTTACTAACGAAGAAATTGTAGCATGTAGGTACTTATTAAAATATTTATAACGACCCTTTTTACCTGAGGGTTTATGCCGAAATAGTTACTAATATGGTATTAAAAAGGTGTCATACTATAGACCGTAATATTCTTTGCCTAGATAGGATAGGATAGGTCGCATTGCCGCTAATAACAACAATTTTATTACTACCAAAACATGGGAAAATTCGAGTTAATAATAACCGGCTACTATATCATTATGTTATTACTAAACATGACCTTAACGGAACGTAATAAAATTGACTGGCTAGTCATAACTTTTTTTCACCCCCCTCCCAGCTCCTGGACAGTACCTTGAGAAATTTTTACAAAATTAGCCTTTGGGCGCATGAGAATCTCTTTACAGTTCATTTAGAGAAGGCCCAAACTTCCCACTTTGCGCGCCTCTTTATCCCTAGAGTATCTAGAATGTGCCTGCAATCAGCAAACATTGAATTCCGTATTGGTAAACTGCCTCTTACTTTCTTTAAGATAACCACGGTAAGTTGGAAATTAAATATCAAGACTTCGTAGACTGTCACAAGATAAAAAATCTTTTATAGTCTTGGTTGCTTCTTCAGCCAATCCATCCACGATTTCATATACCTATGTCGTAAATAGTTGTATTACTGATTTCAAACATTTTTTTTTTACTGACAACAACGTTTTATAATTAATATGTTTGGAATAGCAAACCTGTATGACTTTAATTAAATATTTTTAAATAATAATGGTTATTAAGATGCACAGGTTTTTCGAAATACTTCTGACCAGTAATGCACCTCCGAACTGAGATCAAAGTAGAATATTAAATCAACATTAGCTCTGTACGTTTCTATAATTAGTTTTGTAGAAATGCTTTCTTTAGGTAATTTTTAATTCAAACAAAAATAACAATTACTACTATGCTGTTAGCTACTATAAATTTTAAATAACAACAAGCTTTGACCACCAATTATAATTAGATATTAATAAACAACAAATTATGATAGCAATTATTACCGCGACATTACTAATAGTTCTCTGACATCATACCGACAGTAATGTAAAAGTATCATAAAATAATGCTAATATAAATGAGTGGCAAAATCATTAATCAAATCAAGGTACTAGCCATAATAAAATTAACCCCTCCAACCTTGGAGTAACCATCCTCCAAGCCAGGTAGGTCAAGTTAACAGAAATACATGAATATAAAAAGCTTCTTAAGAATTTGGACCCACCTATATGTAGTGTTTTAATAATTCCCTTGAACATATTTTTTTATCAGCTAAAAATAACCCTATGTACCTACACAGCATGTGTGTCAAATATTTCTGTCATATGACATTTTATAAAAGAACTAGAAGCATTTAAAATTTAAATATTCAGTCACAAGCCCCTATCCACACATATTCACAATTCCTCGCTACCACAGGCCATTGCGGCTAAGTTACAATATTACACTTCGGGTGCAATTAGCTCTTAAAGGTAACAATTGAAAATCGATTTTTTATTAATAACTTTTAAACGGCTTGTACGACCTAGAATTTTTTTTGTTGATTAATTCTAGCTAATAAGTGTCTTGCAATAACTGCTATAAACATGCCCCGAAACCATCAAAGATACCAGGTCCGGACTATCAAATTTGTAAAAAACTTCAAAATTTTTGCAGTGTTGCCATATTTAACATTTTGACCTTACTGGTAGATTCCCCTGAGTTTTCTATGGAAAAAAGGTATACTTTATCTTTATTGATTGGACGAGCGGTTTTCGCGTAAAATGCATTTAAAATCATTAAGGTATACTCGAGGGCTCTCGATAAAATATACCCTGGGGCTCTCAATAAGGTGTACTTAAGGACTCCCTATGAATCTTATGTCAAAATCTACTAATAGAAGTTAATTTTAAGCTGAAAATTATAAATAAAAGCGAAAGTGGCCGTCTTGATCTTATTTGAAGATTTATTAGAAAAAAATATGTTTCATTGCGCTGCAATAAGGAATAATTCTAACATGTTGTTTCAGGTTTACAGAGCATGTCTTAGTAAATTAAGAAAATGTGTAGCTGTACAAGGTGCTCACTTTGAACACATACCTTAGTTAAATTTACGCATATCAGTTTTTTTTTGTTATTCTACTAATAATCATAAATTTTCTACTTTGCTGTATGGTTTTATTGTTTTTATTTTTTATTTATTTATTTTTTTAAACTAAATTAAGTTTTTTTTAACTTTAAATTTATCATTTTCAGCTGAAAATTGACTTCTCGTAGTAGATTTTGACATAAGATTCATAGGGAGTCCTTAAGTACACCTTAATGAGAGCCTCAGGGTATATCTTACCGAGAGCCCTCGAGTATACCTTAATGATTTTAAATGCGTTTTACGCGAAAACCGCTCGTCCAATCAATAAAGATAAAGTATACCTTTTTTTATAGAAAACTCAGGGGAATCTACCAGTAAGGTCAAAATGTTAAATATGGCAACACTGAAAAAATTTGATAGTCCGGACCTGGTATCTTTGATGGTTTCGGGGCATGTTTATAGCAGTTAATGCAAGACAGTTATTAGCTAGAATTAATCAACAAAAAATATCAGATCGTACAAGCCGTTCAAAAGTTATTAATAAAAAATCGGTTTTCAATTGTTACCTTTAAGAGCTAATAGCTCGGTAAAGAAGGGGCCTAGAGCAAAAAGTTATATGAAGTTGTTACCTTATTTTGATTCAATCTACATGATCCCAAACTTTGGACCATACCTTTTGGGACACCCTTATATATATATATATATATATATATATATATATATATATATATATATATATATATATATATATATATATATATATATATATATATATATATATATATATATATATATATATATATATATATATATATATATATATATATATATATATATATATATAGCCATAGTATCAAATAAACTTAGTTGTATTTGGGAACCTATTATATAAACAATACGAGTAAATAATAAGTGAGAAATATGATACCTTTACATTTTCCTTTGGTCCAATACATATGCGTCAGGGCTCAAACAGGTAGACTTTCTTTGGGCATAGAAGCTCCCTTATGAAAAGAAAAATCAAAGATCCTGGAAGGTATGACTACTAAGCTCGGTTGTTTTAAAATTATGACGCCTCCAAATAAATGGATAAGTCCGGGTCCAGTAGTACTCTGAATATAGGCCGTAGTCGTCGTCTACGGCCTACATTCGGTATAATCATTCCCAACAAGGGTAAAATACGTGTAATCGAATTGGCTTTTTTTTTATCTTGGGACAGTCCACAAAGGCTGATGCCTAAGTACTAACGTACCGTGGGTGTCTTCAGTGTAGTGAGAGGGAGTTTGTTCACACGGGACTTAAATTTTTGAAGATTGGGAGGAGAAGGAAAAACTTCTGCGGGTAGCAGGTTCCATAGTCTTGACACTCTAGGGATGAAGGAACGAAGAAAGCGAGAAGTTCGGGGCCTCTCTAACTGAACTGTAAAAAGATGTATAAAAGTTGCACTACGTGTTGCTCTGTTGGGAGCTGCCAGAGAAGGAATTATACTTGCCAACTCCTCTGAGCAGAAGCCGTGAAAATACCTATAGAAGAGCGACAGGTCCCCTACAGCTCGACGGTGGGCAAGAAGAGGGAGCCTTTCTGTGAGCGTTGAATCATTAATAAGAGGAACAGCTCTTCTTTGAATGGAGTTCAGAATGCTAAGTGTTGTAGGGGACGCCATTCTCCAGACATGAGAACAATATTCTAAAGAGGGTCTTATTTGGGATACATACAGAGTGTACAGATTGGAAGAAGAGAAATATTTTCTGGCTCGGAAGAGAAATCCAATCTTTTTTGAAGCTTCCGAAGCTATGGATGAAATGTATTTGTGCCAGTTGAGGTTATTTTCAAAAGTAACGCCGACAAGATAAAACGACTCCTTGTTCTGCAGAACCTGGCCGCTCATATGTAAGGGATGAGCATTTGCAGACTTTTTTCGCGACAGCGAACATGTCTGTGTTTTCGAGGCATTAAACTGAACAAGATTTTTGGCGCCCCAATCCAAGATAAATTTGAGGTCTTGTGCAAGAGATATCTGCATTGACCTGCGCTTGTTTTCGAAATCAGGATTACACGGTGGCTTAAGAAATTGAATACTAGAGTGAAGGGTACTATCGTCAGCAAAACTATGAATGGGATTGATTGTGGAAGAGAGAAGATGTGTAGAAGAAACAGCTTGGGTGCCAGCACTGAGCCCTGGGGCACCCCAGCATTAATATGGTAGAAGCTGGAGGAATGATCATCTATACTAACTGATATACGTCGATTAGAAAGAAAACTGGAAAGCCAAGAGCAAAGCTTAGGTGGAAGAACGTAAGAAGGAAGTTTGTTAAGAAGCCCATCATGCCAGATCTGATCGAAAGCTTTGGATATGTCAAGAGCAACAATCTGGGATTCACCAAGAAACTCAAGGGACTTGTTCCAGTTGTGTGAGACAAATGAAAGAAGATCAGCTGTGGATCTACTGTGGCGGAATCCATATTGTCTATCATGTAAGATCTTATGTTTTTCCAGATACTTTAAGATTTGGGAATTAATGAATTTTTCCATTACTTTGCAAACAACTGAAAGCAGAGATATAGGTCTATAGTTAGAAGGGAGACTTTTGGATCCTTTTTTGGGGACAGGTCGCACACGTGCAGCTTTACAACTCTCCGGGAATATGCCCGTGTCGTAAGAGATTCGAAAGAGGCGAGTTAAGATGGGTGCAAACTCGGGAGCACATTTTTTTAAGACGATTGCTGATATGCCATCTAGCCCAGACAATTTTTTAGTATTAAGAGAAGAAAGAATACGCTTGATCTCTTTGACTTTAAAAATTATATCGAACATTTTATGAGAAACAGGGACAACTGTTGAAAGAGGAAGATAAATATGAGGATCAAGCGTAGAATTGGCAGCAAATTGTTTGGCAAATAGTTCGGCTTTTCCTTTGGAGGTAGAGACAATTCCATCTTCAGAGATTAGGGGTGGAAAAGAATTTGTGCAAAAGTTCTGACTAATATTGTTCGGCAAAGGACCAGAAAGCTTTACTGCCATTTGAGCAAGAGAGAACTTTATCTTTTATTCGATTGTTAAAACGATCTTTTGCTTCTGGGAGTCTGATTATACTGATTTCTCGCTTCGATGCTAGCCTGTCGATTTTCGGAACTGGGGTTTTGAAAAAACTTTTTGTGGGCTTGAATTTTTAAAAGTCTGGCTTTGTCACAGGATTTAGAAAACCACGGTTTGTGATTTGAAGTTATGGGGTTCTTTTTAGTGTGGGGAGTATAGGTCTCAATGCCTAGTTGAATTATTTCGGTAATTTGTTTACATATTTCGGAAGGATCGAAAGTAGAAAAGCAGGTAGGATCTCAAAGGTAGCTGGCAAAGAAATCTCTTAGACCATCCCAGTCGGCTGAATTGTACTGCCAGACGGTTCGTGGCGGCATGCTTTCAGTTTCCCCAAAATGAGTGGAGTAAGATACGGTGACCAAACCATGGTCAGAGCGACCAAGGGGAGCAGTTACTGATGCTTGATAGAGTTCGGGGGTGGAAGTAAGAAAGAGATCTAGGGGATTAGAATTATTGGTGGGAACCCTAGGAAAGTAGGTAGGTTCCATAATTAGATTAGTGAGCGAGTTGCTGATTGCAAAATTTTCTGCTGCTCTGCCTTGTGTATCAGTTTTTGTGGATCCTAGCCAATCCTTATTATAAACATTAAAATCCCCGAGAACGATTACTTCGGCCATTGAAAAATGGGAAATAATATTGTCAATCTTTATTGAAAGGAAATCCAAGAGCTCGTTGTAGGAATTGTCGGACGGGGACCGGTATATACAGCAGATAAATTTAGTCAAAGATCTGAAAGTAAGTTTAAGTACTTATTTGGGTTTTGGTAAGAAATAGTATGTGGGGTTTGGAGGATTGAAGATAATGGTGAACAGAGTTTACGTTGGAGTTAAGCCCACATATATTTGTGAAGGATATCATACTTTTTGATGGTGGCCCCCCAAATGTACCCCTCGCCCGGAGAACCAAATGAAGGGGTATTTTACCTCCGGGTAACTTTACGTTCAGGTGTGCCATCATCATTATTTCCAAATTTTAACTAGAGTGGAAAAAACAGAGAAAGAAAAAGAAACAGAAGGAAGAGGAAGAAGGAAAACTAAAAGAGGAAGAAGGAAGAGGAAGAAGGAAAACTGACTCACCGCCCAGAACTCGAAACGTCCTGAGACTTCACGAGTCCTTTAAAGGGCAAGTGGGTGGTACCTCCTCAGGCGAGGAAAGCTCCTCTACCACCTACTGGCTGGACCCATTTATTTGGAGGTCTTGTAGTTTTAAAGCAACCAAGCTTTGTAGTCATAGAGATCGAACGCTGTTAGAATAACACCGATACGTCACGGTTTTATACGGGTTTGCCATATGAGACCGTGACGTATCGGTGTTGTTCTTACAGCGTTCGATCTCTACCTAAGAGAATCTTTGATTTTTCTTTTATTTTTATTAAGAAGCCTATATGCCCAAAGAAAGTCTGTTATTATGTATAACAAGGCTCAAGAATTTTTATTCATTTATTTATACAGGGTGTCCGGACATAATGTTCGAATAAATCTAGTTGTGATTCTACATGTTAAATTATGAAGAAAAGTTCAGATGAACATAGGTCCGCAAATGGGTCATAAGGTCGCTATGGCAATTCAAAGATGGCACCGTGAAAACCTACGTTACAACATTGAACACCTCTACGGGGAGGAGACTTTCAAAACAACCAGACGCTTCGAAACTTTAAGGTCCAAAGTATCAACTCTACGTTGCGATATTACCTTTCTAATGAGATGTCGAGATAACAACATACTGCCTACCTGCACAAAATTGTCGTATCACCTGAAAACCAAAAAGACGGATTCAATCTTAAGAAAAACCAGCAAAGCCCTCCTGCGAGAACAGATCCGAGAAAAACGAAGACAACTAGCAGAAACGGAGAAAATCGTCTACGAGCTACATACACAATTAAGTACGCAACTTCACCCACTACTCTGGGACACCGTTGACAAAACATCATCATGGAGAAGGGAAACCGACACAAACCAGAAAACTGAGAAGCAAAAGAAGAAATTCGCTCAGCTACAACACAAGAGGGATCCACAAACGAAACCAATAGACATCGATAAGGTAGTGCATAACATTTCAAGCTACCAACTCTCCGAGGATGAAAAACAAATCCTAAGTAAGGGTTTTAACTACGCAATCACTCCAAAGAACATACCAAATGAGAACATTATTTCGAACATTGAAGCAACTCTACACCAAAAATCAGAAGAAGAAGCCGAAATAATAAGACAAGAGGTAGCCCGCGTTCTCAGAACCAGCAAACCACCAACACCCAATATAAACAGATCAGAAATAGAAGCCCTGAACAACCTCAAGAACAACCCGGCCATCACCATACTTCCAGCGGATAAAGGAAACATAACAGTTGTTATGAATACCGAAGACTACAAAAACAAGATGACAGAAATCCTTCAGGACAACACATACAAACAAGTTGCCAGGGACCCAACAACATATCTAGAAAAAACAACAAAAGAAAAGATCAAGAAGGCAAACCTTGGCAGTGAAATAGAAAAACGCATTATTCCACGAGAAAAATCCAGCAGATGCCCCAAACTCTATGGACTACCAAAAGTACATAAAGAAGGAGCACCGATTAGACCCATAGTAAGTGCAGTTGACTCACCCACCCAACAACTTGAAAAATACCTGGCTCAAATCATGCAACCAGCGAGCGAAGCTGCAGATTCTTTTTTAAAAAACTCGGACCACCTAGTTACCATACTACAGGAAATAGAACTACAAGAAAATGACATCCTTGCCAGTCTGGATATCAAATCTCTTTATCCCAGCATACCTGTCGACGAGGCCTTAGACCAGATTGCCATGAATGAAGATTTTCCACATCATGTCATCGAACTATCAGAACATTGTCTTAAAAACACATATTTTTCCTACGATGACCAATACTATCGGCAAATAGATGGCGCACCTATGGGTTCCTCACTATCACCAGTCATTGCCAACTTATACATGAAATATTTTGAGACAGAAGCCCTTAGGAAAACCGACACAAAACCCACTCTCTGGAAACGCTACGTCGATGACATATTCATCATTTGGCCACATGGAAGAACAAATCTGGACCACTTCCTAGAAGAACTGAACAACATCCACCCTCGCATCCAGTTTACACTAGAAGTCGAAGACAACAGGAGTTTACCATTCCTCGATCTTCTTATAACCCGAAAAGAAGATCTTACAATTGATTACACAGTGTACAGAAAACCCACACACACGAACAGATATCTGAATGCCGATTCCCACCATCATCCATCACAGCTACAGTCAGTCGCCAATACCCTCATCACCAGATCTATACGTCTAACCAATCCCACCAACCGGCAAGAAGAACTTAACAAAATTACCACAGCCCTAAGACAAAACAACTACAAGGAACACAACATTAGAAAAGCTTTAAAACATAATTCAAACACAACAGCAAAGGACAAGGAAGACATATCTAAACCAAAAGCAACGTTACCGTACATCAAAGGTGTAACAGACGTAATTGGAAGAATTTTGAGAAAACATGACATATGCACAAGCTACAAACCTCAAACAACAATCCACAACATATTAGGCAACCCAAAAGACAAGATACCCTTAGAAAACCAAGGAGTGTACAGCATACCCTGCAGAGACTGCGACAATAAATATATCGGGCAGACAAACAGAAGAATTTCCACCAGGGTCCAAGAACATAAGAATAGCGTAAAGAACAAACAAACAACTTCAGCATTGTTCCAACACCACCAAGAGACTGGACACGCCATTAACTTTCAAGACACAAAACAAATCGCTGCAATAAAACACCATAGAACACGACTTATTAGAGAAGCACTTGAAATAGAAAACATAAACAACCTGAACAAGAGAGACGATGCACAAAACATCCCGACCATATGGAAAACTTTACTTAAAAACAAAAAGAGGCCAAAGACAACAAACCAACTACAGCCGGCAACAAGTCAACAAACCCAACGAAGCATGGAAACCAATGAACCGGAACCAAGGTACAACCTGCGCAACCGTATAAAAGGACATCTGAAGGACCAAAGCACCCATTCCAAGTCGAGCAGCCACCCAGGAAGCATCACTTGAAAATGCCAACTGAGATGTTGGCGAAACGTCGTGAAAATTCATCAACTGACAAACGGATTGTAAACCGGAAAAATACAAACCAATATGTAAGGATATCAGTCACTTATCAAATAAAAAAGAAATTTAATACATATCTTCTAAAGTCCCAATTATAACGACATTTTTTTTAAGTGTTTACTTAAAGGTAACAACATCAAATTTAAATTAACCTGGCTTAAATATGGTCTGTTAGCCATTGTAAAATAAATTAATTATTCCATACTGTAATAACAGACGCAAATAAAATCTAAAGTTTTTATTTAAACTTTATTTACATATATTTTGCTTAACACGTGCCTCGTAATGTTTATACAAGGACTGCATACAAATTAGTTTTATACCTTCTTTTTGACACATTTGAGAAGCAGACCACCGAACATAAACAAGATCACGACCACCTAGCAGATGTGTTATAAAGTAACACCTTAGTAAGTTGAACCTCGATAAGTCAAAAAGCTTCACAACTTAAAAAATTGTTTGTTCTCTTTCCCTTCAATCCCCAGAACCTCCATTACTCGAAATCTAAACCCTCTGTATGAGCGGACTACTACTGTTGGAGCTACAGGTATGAAACCGATCCCTTTAATAATTACAATGCAGATACAAAAAAAAAACAAAAATATCAAGGATAAAAAAAGTGTTATTAAGATTTTATTTATTATAATTTACCGGAGCCGTTTAAACCTTTTTTACTATATCCGAATTTAAGTTGTCCCAGGCAGAATGAGGTAGAAAACTATTTATAAAAAAGAAATGCCCAGGAAGCTGTTTAAAATATATAAATTAATATTTATACAGACCTATTATTAGATTTGATTTTCATCTTACATTCTTTTGTATAGAATAACCTTAATAAACACTGGTATAGTTTTGGCACAATTCCTAGTTAAATTTCAATTGTAATTATTTGGTTCTTATAAATCTTGCACCTAGGTATAACAAATTTAAATTTATATCATTTAAAAATATATCAGATATGTCTTTCCTTAATAGGCTCCTTGCTTTAATTTTTTTTTAATAAAAAGCACATTAAATCTCCTGCTTTGCTTATTTAAAAGCCACCTGCTGTCTTTTTTCTAAAAAAATAGTTTAGGCAAAATTACCGTTTAAAGATCAGGTCCGGCCCTTTAAATCTGACGCCAGACCAAAACGACTTGTGATTGATTGTCAGGACACGAAGCAGACGCATGTGCCCAGCTTTGACATATTTATTAAAGTTATATTCTTTTGTTAGATTTATCCCGGTTTTTTGTAAATTGTGGTAGACAACTTTAGTAGAATTTTGCTCGCTTCATGCAGCAATGCAAGTACTCTGTCAAATAATATTAAGAAGAGGTAAGCTTATTAAGAGGTAATGATGGAAAATTAAAATATCAAAACACCTCTTATTTTGCAAACCAAATAAAAAAGCCAAGTTTGCCTGATTCGGAATGGAAATGCAAAAGAATGTCTGTATCCTTTAATTGCGATCGTACTTAATTTTTAAATAAAAGTGCCTCTTTATTTATTATTTGCAGAGGTTTTGAAGAGGATTAAGAACTTGTCCAAATCTTATTCAGATTTATAGATGTTTAAATCAATGGAGGATAAAAAATTATATTAAAACATTAAATATGACACTGATGGGAATTAAAAAGGTAGAATTTACTTCATTGGTTTTTTTAATGCCTACGAATTGAAACAAAAATGAGGAATGCATCACAGCAAGAAAAAAGCTTTATGGAAAAACCAAATAAACAACGCATGAAAAGGGAACTTTTGGGTGTTTTCGATTAAACCAGGATCTTCTCGAACAGCCCTTCCGCAGGTCTTGGCAGGATGACGATGTAAATTTCAGTGGAAAGGTAAAACATTCTCATCACTAATTGTACGCTAGAAAAAAAATACTTTCCTACACTTAAGGAAAACTGGAATGGCCCATTTTTTTAAATTCACAAGGTGAAGCACTTTTACAATCCTCTAATAAAATTTTGTTTTGCCTTATAAATGGTCACAGTTTTACAAAAAAGCTTTCTCTTGCACAGTGACAAGCTGTAGAAGACCTGTTTCTTTTTTAAATATTTTCACGGCTTCTGCTCCGAAGCATTAGTTGTCGTAATTCCTTCTTTTGCATATACTAATAAGAGCAAATTGAAAGTCTACTCAGATGCATTCCTTTATTGTCCACCTCACATTTTTCACTTTTTCCGGACCTTTATCTCTAGAGTTTCGAGACTACGAAATCTAGTTATATTTAAGTCACTTATTAGTAATTTACTTCTGACTTCACTCTAGGCACTCGTAGTATGTGAACACTTAGACTTCAAGCATAAGGGGTATCCTGAGAAAAAAATAAATATATGACCGATTCGGTAGATACCTTAATTAGGGTCTCTTTCATACATAGGGCATATGATTAAATCTGTTGCTCTTAGACAACATTAAACTACAGAACACACTTGCTGCATTCCTATGAAACATTACAGTATATTTAATTAAATCACTATTGAAATACTAATATTTTCCTCAGATACATTATTCTACATGCTGGTTCCGAAAAATGATTTGTTGATGGTGCCAGTAGAATTTTTAAACAAAAACAAAAACAGGAGGTTACCATGGCGAGATGAATGCTGAAAATTTTGAGAAGTGGGTTAGAGATGATCTACTACCTAATTTGAAAAGGCCTTCATTAGTCATTTTAGATAATGCCAGCTACCATAGTAAGTTGTTAAAAAACTGGCCAAATAGTGGCTGGAAGAAAGAAAATACGATTAAATGGTAAGAAGACCGTAATATTCCTTTTGCAAAATCGGCGACAAAAAAGATTTTGTGGTGCTTGATTCAGCGCCTCCCAAGCGTCCCAAATCTTATGTCGTCGATGCTCTTATTCAGGAGGCTGGTCATCAAGTGCTGCGCTTGCCTCCATGTCATTGCGAATTCAATGCTATTGATAGGCACTGCCACTTCTAAATCCTTAAACACGTTTTTGATAAATTTATTTTATAAAATATAAGCATCTTATTGTGTGAATAATACTCTGAATAAATAAATGATTATTACTGTTTTGTTTTATTTATTTTATTATTTAATATAGAAAGCAGCTAAAGAAGTTAAATCGGATAAAATAAATCGACCTATCTCTAGGCATTTTTTAAAAATATTAAAATTGCATAATAAGGGATATCGAACCATCATTAAGATATTTCAATTCAACTGTAAAGAGTTTTCTTGCAAATATAACAACACATAACAGGTATGTTTGTTATTCAGAAATAGTGTACACTATTTTACATTTTTTTACGTACCTAAGCGCTCTTATTGAAGGTGTATTTTAGGACTAAGTGTGTACAAAAAGTGTAAAATAGTGTAAACTATTTCTGAATAACAAACACTTAATAAATAACTATTAATCTGCACTATAAGGCTTGTTCTATTGTCAGTAATACTATAAAAATATAGGCACTGCTTCAGATTCCTCAAGTTTTTTTCGATGTAGCAGAAACGGAACCTTTTATTTTGTGGCTTAGCGAAAATGATAATTTTTAATAAAATATTGCAACATCAAGCTTTAACAATTCATGAAATATATAAACAGCAAGAAAAAAATACTGCATAATTTAGTTATTGTGATCTAACAACAATTTTTTTAAGATATTAAAATTTTGAAACTTCCTTCCCTCAGTACGGTCCTGACTAAAATTCTTATATCGGCCAACTTAAATCTGAAAAAAAAACTAATATGTCGGAGTATTTGCATTGTCAACCTAAAAATGTTAGCTTGGACAAACTATATAAATGTTTACCAGTCGATTTTATGCTTGTTTTACAGTTACTTTGGGGAATCACAAGATTATAGTAGTAAAGTGATCGTTTTATTTTAAATGCAGTTTACAATAAAAAGCAGAGAAGAAGCAATCAACCTATGCATTTTATACATCTTGTTGGGGATTTCCAATATGCGTAAGTTGTTAATAAAGGTTAAAAACCTTATGAAAAGAACCATGCACTCGATACAGGGAATATTAACCTAAGTTCATTTAAATTAAACTTCGTTAACCGATAAGATATAAAAACTGAAATATATGTTTTCCGGGCCCTATCTTTATAAACTTTATTTTTTAACCCCTTAAAAGTCCAAAGGATTTAAACCAGCCTGGCAGGCCATTCAATAGCGCCCCCCCTTTCCACCCCGATTTGAAATTTGGTTCAGGAATGACGCCCCCCCAAACCAATTGCGGAGTCCCATCTTGTTGGAACCAATTTGATATAGGATTTCTAACTGTGGAATGACATGTTACGCAATAATCCAAATAAAGTTCTGATAAGATTTCAAAAAACTCCGATAATATTATGACCTATGATACCTGCCCAGAATTCTTTTTTGGGTTCTTGGTGCTTCACACTTTTCAATTTACTGCAGACCAATATCTACAGTTATGTCTGTTGACAATCCCATGAAGGTTAAACGTAGCTTCATCAGAAAAGAATAGAAAAATTATCCCTGGGATAAACTTCCACTACCGCAGAACTCTGCACGTCTATCGAAATCATCCTCTGTAAGTTCCTGAACCAAATGAATCTTAAACAGACAAATTTTTTTTCATTTCCCAAAATAAATTTTTGATAGACTGGTCAATATGATCCAGTCCATTTGGCAAGATTGAGGGGATTCTTTGGGAAGAAAATATCTATTGCCGTATCACCACCAGTAGCTGTTTTCGGTCGGCCTGATTTCGGTGATTACATTTCCCCTTTTCGTTAAATTTCTAAGCAATTTACTTACAAACGATTGAGTAATTGCGGGTCGATTGGAAAAATATGATTAAAAAAATCACAACTTGGATCTCCGTATCCAATCATCATAAGTATCTCAATTTTCTTTTCAGTTAAAGCCATCGTTCTACTAATTAAAATGACTACTGTTGTAATTAGAATGACACAAATGTCATTTAAGTCAACTGACTTTAAAAGATAAGTACCTGTATGGGCCGGAAAAGATTGATCACAAAAATCAAAATTAGAAATCAAATGCGGATCAGTTTGACAGATAAACACATAAAACTGTATACCATTGAAATTGGCTTGAAAAGATCTATTCGAATACATAAAATATAGGTCAAAAAACCTAAGTTGATACTACTTTTGGTTTCCCCGTATACTTTAAAAAGAAATTACATTTTTTCGATCCTTTTTTAAAATTGTGTTGCCAGCTAAATTTTCGTCAAAAATTTAAAGAGCGGCTTAAGATATTTGCAATATTCCAGACTTTTGACCCCTGTATACTTTATCTATAGAGTAAAAACATTGGTATTTTACGGTAAAAGAAGAATATTTATTTTATTATTTATAAAATATTTTAGAATTAAACATACAATAAACAACACCACAGTTTATAAAGATTTTTTGATACCTAGAATTAAACAGCAAACCAACAGTGCTATCCTTTTAAAAGTCTATTACTTTTTTTTTCATTACCTCTTACATTTTCTTTTTAATCTGCTATTATTTCTGTAATTATTAAAGTTTAATAGTTATGGGTTTGCGTTAATGTCTTGCTAAATAAAGGAGCATTATATAACATGTGTATATTACTTTAGTTCATTTTATGCTTATGCACGGTATTACATTTTTAGTGCATTTATGTCCGTTTAACCTATTTTTTTAGTACCGCTTTTTAAATAAATCTAACAAGTATCTTTTACAAAATAATTATTTGATCGGATGAATGTCGAATAACAAGTTGCGGTATTCTTAACTGACATAATGAAAGACAATGAAACTCCACAAACCCCCACATGCCACGATCTGTACTTCAACAAGGTCGATTTGGGGTAAATGTAAGTTGTTTTTATTCCAAAATAAACTGATGTATCGCTGTTTTAAAGAACATTTAAATGCAAATGGATATCTTGACATACTCTCATTAAACCTTTTCGATATCCTTGATGTTGTTCCTTTAAATGATGTAATAGAGATTTACTTCTAACAAGATGGCGCCCCTACCCATAAAGCTTTTTAAAAAAGAGAGTATTTAAATATTTACTTTAGAAACAGTTGTATAGGACCACATGGACCTATAAGGTGGCCACCACCTTCTCCGGATCTAACATATCTAGATTTTTTTTTATTTGGGGAGTGTAGGAAAATAAAATTTATTAAGAAGTCATCTTAACCGACAACAACTTCATCAAGGAAGTCATGAGGCCTTTGCAGAAATAAAACCATAATACATCATGGCTGCCCTAAAATCCATTCGAAAAAAGGGTTAAAAGTGCATTGAAAACAACGGAGGGGCTTTCGAACAATTGCTATGATCCCCGTTATATTTTCCCTAATCTGAATCTTTTATTTTGTTTCAAAATTTTTATAATTTTTTAAATTACTTTCTTGTGCCAAGTATTTCTTTTACTATTTGCTTTTAAAATATATTGCGTAATGTCTTTCCAGCTACAAGGTCTACAACATAATTTTGTTTCTAGGATATTGATGATCCAACGCTCACAGAAAGGCTTCCTCTTCTTGCCCACCGTCGAGCTGTAGGGGATCTGTCGCTCTTCTATAGGTATTTTCACGGCTTCTGCCTGAGGAGTTGGCCAGATAATTCCTTCTGGCAGCTCCCAACAGAGCAACACGTAGTGCAACTTTTATGCATCCTTTACAGTTCAGTTAGAGAGGCCCCTGAACTTCCCGCTTTCTTCGTTCCTTCATCCTTAGAGTGTCAAGACTATGGAACCTGCCGCCCGCAGAAGTTTTTCCTTCTCCTCCCAATCTCCAAAAATTTAAGTCCCGTGTGAACAAACTTCCTCTCACCACACTGAAGACACCCACGGTACGTTAGTACTTAGGCATCAGCCTTCGTGAACTGTCCCAAGATAAAAAAAAATAGGTTTAGGATAGGTGTTTTATGGCCTACTGTTGTTTAAAGTGATAAAGTTTAAATACATCGCATAGAAAACCAATATCATCCACGGTGTCTTATTTTTTTAAAAGAGAATTTAATATGCTATCTTTTTAGATAAAATATACAGGGTGTTTTGTATAAAAAAAAGTAGAGTCATACCCTAATTAATCCTTAAACATTTAAAAGCAACTTTATTTACTTATAAATATTACAAATCAAGTATTCTTGAAAAATTTACAGATTTTATCTAAACTTAGCAAAAACTTTTAAACACGGTTAGTTATTTACTTATACGACTAAAAAGCCAAATATCCAATAAAAAACAAATTGACGTGCATTAACTGTCCTGAATAATTTATTTATTTCTTTTTTGTCATTAACTTGTCTTTTATTATTTCCTTAACTATCAACTGTTAATAGTCATGGACTTACGTTAATATTTAATTAGATATGCAGCTAAATGAGATGATCAATAACAAAATTCACTTTAACAATTTGTTAAAGACACGTCACTGCATTAATATGATGATGTGGTTTATATTCTTTTGGAGTATCTCAATCCCCTATCTCAAACTCTAAGTGTTGCCAGAGTCTGGTTATTTGACCTTTCTTTGCCGCTTTGGTTATTTTTTAGAGTAACTAATGGTAGAACTAAACCTAAAAAAAGTTAAAATGATGCTTCCATATTATATATATATATATATATTATTATTATATATCATCATCATTCGCTGCTTTATTTAACCATTTCCAATTATGGTGTAGCCTCCCTTACATATCGACATACCTGTCTCTCAGCTGGGCCCATTGATCTCTATTGTTGGCTATACGGGCCCAATTTGTTCCTGCGAGTTTCCTAATGTCATGTTCCCATCTCAGGTGTGGACTTCTTCTAGATCTCTTAATGCCTCGTTGGTACCATGTGGTAATTTCAGTGTTCCATCTATTATCTGTTCTTCTTGCCAGGTGTCCTGCCTACTGCCATAAGAGAGATTTTATTCTGTGGATCACATCTATCACCTGAGTTCTTTGTCGTATCCACTCTATTCTTTTGCGGTCTCTCTTCGTTATTCCCAGCATGTTGTGTTTCATTGATCGTTGTGCTACCAGGAGTTTTCTTACAATATCTGTTTTGGGTGTCTAGGTCTCACATGCATAGGTCAAAACTGGTTTTTAATATAACTGAATTTCTTCCGTATGCACTTCATACTAACTTGATTCTTCGGTTTATTTCTGATAGTAGGGATCCTGATCTATGTATTAGGTGGCCCAGGTATGTGTATTGTTCTACTATTTCCAGATTTGTGTCATTCATTAGAATGTCTTGCTTGTCTGCCAGTTCGTTGTACATTATTTTAGTTTTTGCTGGATTTATTTTGAGACCTACTTCCTTACTAGCCGCATTCAGTTCATTTATATGTTGTTGTGGTTCTGCAGGGGTATTGGCAATTAGAACTATGTCGTCTGCAAATCTTAGATGGCTAAGGTATTCTCCATCTATTTGCAGACCTTTGGTGGTCCAGTTCAGTTTGCGGAAAATTTCTTCTAGTGTTGCTGTGAACAGCTTTGGAGATATTGCGTCTCCTTGTCGTACTCCTTTGCTAGTGGGGAATTCGGAAGTTAGTTCCTTGTATATCACAACTCTGGCTTTAGCTTCTTCATATATATTCGCAAGAGTTTCTATATAAGGTTTGTCGATCCCCTGATTTATTAAGGCTTTTATTATTGCTTTGGGATATATCGAGTCGAAGGCTTTCTCAAAATCTATGAACGCTAGAGCTAGTGGTAGTTCATATTCTTTGTTCGGCTGATGATTTTCCTTAGAGTGTGTATATGGTCAATGGTGCTGAATCCACATCTAAATCCCGCTTGTTCTCGTGATTGTGCAGCATCTAAGATTTTGTGAGATCTGTTGTTTAAGATCTTCGTGAATATCGTGTATGGTAGTAAACTTATTGGTCTGTAATTTTTATGTCCTCTTTGCTGCCTTTCTTGTGGATTAGTATTATGTTGGTGCAATTCCAGATTTTTTTGTATGTGTCTTGTTTGTAGACAACTGGTGTACATTTTTGCTAGTATTTTCAACGTCTTTTTACCAGCATATTTAATCAGTTCGGTTGTTATTCCGTCATTTCCTGCTTCTTTTCCATTTTTCATTTTTTTAAGCGCATTTTCTTCTTCTTTCACGAGAACTTCGGGGACGTCGTCTTGCAGTTGGGGTACTCTTTTTTGTTTATGTCTCCGGTGCTTTTATATAGCCACTGTAGAAATGGGTTACCAGGTTTATTATATCTTCCTATAAAAAATATATATATATATATATATATATATATATATATATATATATATATATATATATATATATATATATATATATATATATATATATATATATATATATATGTTCACGGAAAAGTGTTGAAGAGAAAAACTTTTTTATTTTTGATTTTATCGAAAAAAGCTACTCTTAATAAAAAACTTTGCTACTTCTAAGAGTAAGATTGGGATAGAAACATTTACCATATTTTATACGGGTGTTCAGAAAATTGAAAAAACTTAAAATGGTACAAGAGTAAGTGCATTTATTGATAAGATATGAAATAAGTAATGGAAAAGTTGTTCAAAATTGTTAGTCTCTTATACCAATTTTCGAAAATCGGCCAACTTTTATTTATTTGTGATAAATTATTTAATACCTATCAATTTAAATTTTAATATCAATTTTTGATAAATTTTGCTGTTAAGTAAGCTTTAAAGCTGACGTTACGGAGCTTGAATTATAAAGCAAAGTGCTCAATAAAGCTTGTCACTATCAACGCCTACTAGTACAATAATGAGTTGTTAATTTGAAATTAGTTAATTAACATTAAAATAATTTATTATCACAAGTTAATAAAAGTAGGCCATTTTTTTTGAAAATTTGATACAAGAAACTATCTTTACTTTTGAATAACCTTTCCTAGAACTTATTTCCATATCTTCTCAAATAAATGACTTTACTCTTGAACCATTTAAAGCTTTTTTTAATTTTCTGAGTCCATGTATAAAATTTTTTAAAATGTTTTATCCAACTTACTTAAAAAGTAGCAAATTTTATTTAAGTTTTTTTTTCAAAAAATATTAAAAATAAAGAAGTTTTTTACTATTCAACACCTTTCCGTGGACGATTGGTAAATGAAAAGGGGAGTAAGAAAATTTATTTATATCGAAAACGTTACTTAGATAAATTTGCTACTTTAGGAAGATTGAGAAAAACAATTATATTATAGGGCGTTTGAAAATAAAAGTACGATGGAAAAAATATTACAGAAAGTTGTTCAAAACCCAAAAAGTAGACTCTAATACCAATTTCAAAAAAAACGGCCCACTTTTTTTTATTTGTATTACCATTATCAATTAACTAATTTAAAATTTTTGTACTAGTAGGCGTTGATAGTGACAAGCTATTGACACTTGGCTTTTATAATTCATTAGTCGCAGTATCGTCAGCTTTAAATGCTTACTTAACAGCAAAAAATTGATTATAAATTGATATTAAAATAAATTTAATCACAAATAAATAAAAGTAGGCAGATTTTTTCAAAAATTGTATAAGAGACTACCTTTAATTTTGAACAACTTTTCCTAGTAACTTATTTCCATATCTTATCAAATAAATGCACTTTACTCTTGTACCATTTTAAGTTTTTTCAATTTTCTGAACACCCCGTATAAAATATGTTAAATGTTTCTATCTCAATCTTACTTTAGAAGTAGCAAAATTTTTATCAAGAGTAGCTTTTTTCGATAAAATCAAAAATAAAAAGTTTTTCTCTTCAACACCTTTTCCGTGGACTACTGTATTTTATATATATATATATATATATATATATATATATATATATATATATATATATATATATATATATATATATATATATATATATATATATATATATATATATATATATATCCATTAGCATGTTAAATTTCCTTTCTCAATAAAACCACTTATATCACAACTTAGTAAAAAACAAAAAATAAAACAATAAAAATTATTCTAATTCATAAAACCACTGAAAAAATAATCGCATTTTTAAAACCTTTTATTCCTAAGCATAAGCAAATTAAGCAGGTAATTATCTCAGGTGCTGCGGTATGATTAAATAATCAAGAATTAGCAGCTTAAGAAGCGGAAAGTAAAAGTATATCGACGCCAAGAACAATGGATTAGTTATTTCTGCATTGTCATAGCATCACTTATGATACGTCGTTTTCAACAAATGCATTTTCAAGGCACCAACTGCCTATATAAGGCGCATTAGCGCTTTAATTACTTCTTAAGGTATGTACACACCGAAAAAACAAACAAGAACAAACATTCGTTCTTGTTTTCCTTGTTTGTATGTGTTCTTTGTTTATTGTTCGCGTTGTTTTGTCTATATAGCGCAATCAAATATTTGTTCACTCTTGTTTGATCAGTTGGAAAAGTTATGGATGACGACGAACAAAATTTATTTCTCTTTAGGTATGTACACACCGAAAAAACAAACAAAAACAAACATTCGTTATTGTTCACTTTCTTTGTATGTTTTTTGTTTATTGTTCGCTTTTTCTGTCTACATAGCGCAACTAAATGTTTTTTTACTCTTGTTCGACTAGTTGGAATAGTTATGGATGACCATAAAAACAAAAATTCTCTTTGATGTACCGACGTCCACTAGAACATGTGCAAAGAAGAACAAATAAACGTTTGTTCGCCGTTTTAACTGTCTACACTGAAGGAAAACGTTTGTTCGCTGATATTTGTTCTTGTTTGTTTTTTCGGTGTGTACATACCTTTTGATGTACCGACGTCTACTCGAACATGTATGAACAAGAACAAACAAACGTTTGTTCGCGTTTTTACTGTCTACACTAAAGAAAAACGTTTGTTCGCTGATGTTTGTTCTTTTATGTTTTTTCGGTGTGTACATACCTTTACGTATAAGATTGTTTAAATAGAATTGCTATATATTGTTTGATTGTCTAAATATAATTACTATAATTACTATATTCACTAAAATGGTTTAAAATTTAAACTGTTTTTAGTTGCTATGGAAATTAGAACTTGTTTACAAGTTGTGTTTTGTATATTATTGGAATTTGGCAGCACCAAATAGAAAAAATTCAAATCTATGTCTACCAATTAGTAAATAAATTCCATTTTTCACGAAATTTTAACCTATTTTAGATTTGATTGATAGGCGTATTTAAGCGGGAGGGGGCTGCCGGGATGCAGCACCCTTCCTTCTTCTTCTTCTTCCCTGGGAGCCTTCTCGATTTACTACCGGAGGCGGCGCAGCCTTATGGGCTTTTTCTGCCTAATCTCCCATTATCTTTTATACCAATCCTCCCATTGGTCTTGTTTCTTCTACAAGTCTGTATAACACCGAGACTGATTGGGTGATATATTCATCTGGACTCATTTTCGGGTGCCCAAATCATGCCTCCATTTTGTGATTTAACGCTTCACATTCGCACAGAACATGGTAGACTGTTTCTTTCCCCTAGTCGCACATTCTGCAACTTGGGTCCCCATTATATGAGCCTATCTTGTGTAGGCGTCCTCTTAGGTTATCGTGCCCTGTTAGCAGCCCTACTGTTATGCAAAGTTTTTTTCCTGCTTTGTCTGAATAGTTTTTCCTTCGTTCTTTTGGATGGGCTCCTTATGAAGCTTTGCCCATGTCTTATTCTACTGAGGTTTTCCCTGTATTCCTTGTGTTTGTTTCGGATCCATTCCCTGGTTTGCCCTTGTGCTGTGGTTTTGGTTATTCCAAGGGCAGGTTCTGGTCCAAAGTATGGTGTGGACGATCCCTGTCTCGCTAGCTCATCCCCTTTTTCGTTGCCTTCTATTTCCGAATATTCTGGTACGCACAGGAGAGTTTACCTGTTGCGTTCTCCCAGGACTTCCAGTTCTTTTTGGCATTCCCATGTCAACTTAGACGTTACTTTGGGGTTTACAAGTGCCACTAGTGACGCCTGGCTGTCTGTTTTTATGCAGATCCTTTTAAAGGCGAGATATTTTTTTATTAAAGTAATATTCTTTTTTCAACAAGCGCTTATTTTTGTTTTTTCTTAGTACTAAAGTCAATGTACCCTACCTGTCACACTTAGGTTTATAGATTTCTCGTTTACTATTTATTTTATCTTATTTATTTGTAAAAAAAATAAAATAAAGTTTCATGGAATAAAATGGTTTTATATGGGCACCCTTTCCCCGCCCCAAGAAGTCCTGGCTACGCCAATGATATTAATAATAATTAACTTTATTAAGCACTTAGTTGGTCATTGCATGGTTGGAGCATTTGGCCAATCTCTATTTTAGAAATCATAACTAAGTTCACATTGTTTAGCAGTCCGCCAAAGTGAGGCAGAATAATTTTATTGTAAACTAACGAACGAAATGATTATAAAAATCAGCTAAGGTTCCGAAAAAATCACTGAATATTCCTTTTTTTAAAACAATGATAATTTATAACCATAGTAAATTCCATTCTAATACATTTTAAGGTAGGTTTTACAACTGAAACCATACATTTTGTTTTAGATACTGTACTTCAATTTATTTGGACAAAACTAGCCATACGGCACTTTAGTTTTTAATTAAGATTATACATTATTTTCATACAATTTGTTTCTGCTACACACATAAGGGTTCTATCTGAAATATATTTTTTTTAATTATAACAACTTGTTAATATTATCATAAATTACAAATAGAAATGGACCATTCACGCTTCCTGGAGGTACCTGTTCATAAGTCATCCTTAATTCAATCTTAAATTTTATTCATGCTATCAAATTTGTTACAGTCGACATTTGTAAAATTAACAGAATTATTGTTACTTTCTGTTAGGTTTAGTGATGTTATTCATATTTTCAACTCCTATAGACTGTATTTTAATTAAAATTGTTTTTTGTCGGTGCTTATTTATCATCCAATCAACAAAACTCTCTGTAGACCAACACTTTTTAAAAATATTTAGCAACTGTGTATTTTTTGTTTGGAGCTATGTTTTAGAAGAAGATTGAATAATTTTTATAAAAAACGATGTTTTATTCCTATTTGCTCTTGTTAGTTCTTATAAACTGGAAATTTTATTACCATTCAAAATTATGCTGAGCACAGATTTTGTTTTTTAAATGGTATATTAAAATCTTAGGTTAGTTCAAATGACTTTATGGTCACTCCATACAGGAAAGTAATTTTTCCTATCTTCCGTAGACAGTTCTACACACGATATGGTACCCATTGTACAAAAATTATTTATTGTTTTATAAAATGGCTAATTAATACTTTAATACTAATTAGCAACATCTGCCTACTCTAAAATAAAATATTTCATACCTTTGTAATGTTAATAACTCGGCAATTTACCAACTAGATGTTTCAACAACGCAGCGCGCGTGAGTATTCGCAAAAAAATAATATGATTTTATTTCCCCTCTCAAGACTTTGCAAAAAATATAAATTCTTTATCGCCAATCAAATTTTTAATCAGCTATTAAAAACAAAATTTCATAATATGCATCAATTCGCAAAAGTAGGAATCTGGCTTTATACAACGGTTGGTCCAATAAACATTCGCCCGCTACTGACGTCATACTTCGAATTCGTTTCAGCTGCTACGTCAGTTGGTGAACTGCCTTATTCGTCAAATACCCAAAATAAACACAAGAAACTGATTCTCAATTAATTTTTATTTGGTTACTTTGAATTAATTTAGATTCGTTTTTATTAATTGGTTTTAGTTGTTTAAGCTTAATTCTGCAGAACATTAAAAAGCACAGATCTTAAATAATGTTACAGAAGTCTGCTTCGTTGTTAACATTTGTCCAAACTTTGCTGTCGTTTTTAAAAATTTGACGAATAGTTGTATATCGATCATTGGCCATGCAATAAATTTACTGGCTGTGCATTGATGTACAGGGTCTTTGATTATATTTACGTGGCATCCAGAGCCTTTATTTTTGAAGATGGAAGAAATGTTTTATATAAAAATTGTAGGTCTTTTTTCATATTATCTTTTAAAATTATCAGTGAAAAAATATCCCATTAAGAAAGGGAAAAATAAGGGCAACTTCAACTTTTTTAAATGGAACACCCTGTATATTCTGTGCTACAACGAAAGATCTTTTTTTTTCTGATTTTAAATATACATATGTATATACATTGACGATATTTGGGTGAACCATTTTTGGGATATTTAAGCATAAAGTATAAATAAATTGAAAAAAAATCATATACGTATCAGATTAATTGTTATGTTGCTGATTTTGATGAGAGTTTTCTTTGGACCAATAATGTTTATTCTTGCGATTAACCATTCCTGCTATAGTGAAGGAAGACTCGTCGGTGAATAGAATTTTATTTAAAAACTGTCGGTCCTGTTGCATAGGCCTAGCTATGTCCAATGCATATTTAGGTCGGTCCTGCATGTTTTGTTCAAAAAAAATCTGGACGGAAATAAATTTATAAGGATGAAATTTGTAAAAATTTAAAGTTAAATAAATTTTATAATCTGTTCTATTAAGTTCAGATGTTGTCATTAAAAAGACGCACAATGGCGAGTTTTTTTTCTTTTGAACAGCCCATCGATAAGAAAGCAATATAAAATATTCTTAATATTTAAAATGATAAACTTCACCTTTTTACAATATCAAGAAGTCAAATTATCATTATAATTTTATTGTTTTCAGGGCTTTCTTGATACTAATATGATTTTTTAAAATTTATTTATAATTTTAGCTGAAATATCTCAAAAATGGTTCACTCAAATATCATCAATGTATATATATTTAAAATCAGAAAAAAATCTTTCGTTGTAGACCATAATATAAAGGTTGTTCCATTCAAAAAAGTTGAAGTTGCCTATATTTTTTTATCTTATTAATGCGATATTTTTATGATAATTTTAAAAGATAATATGGAAAAAAACCTACAATTTTTATATAAAACCTTTTTTTCAATTTTTAAAAATAAAGGCTCCAGATGCCACGTAAATATAATCGAAGACCCTGTACATAGGAAATTTTATGCAAATTGAGGAGTGAAGAAAATATTCCGTATTAATTTCAGAGTAACATATTTTATAAGGGTTTAATAAAGACCACTAAGATTTACATAACTGTAGAAAAACACTAACAATTAGTGGATGTTGGCGAACAACTTAAAAGTAATATTTTAAAATTCCAATGTACATTTTTTGTAGTAACAAGTAACCGTGTATTAGTAAGCAAGAATAAAAAACCAACAGTTCTAAGAATTTTAGTCAAATAAATTATTTGCAGTGTTATTGTAAAATGTCGTTTAATTATTAGTTATGTCATTAATTATGTTAACATGAGGTTAACAACTATATTAGTGAATTCTTGCAACACAGTAAATTTAGGATTTTTTAATTTAATGTTTAAATATTCCTCTATCGTGAGGCAATATCCCAAAAGACCCTATTCGTTTACATCGAAAAGTTGGTACATTAATAGTGCATTCTGCAAAACAGCTGTTTTACCTTCTATTTTCAAGCATTGTTTTTAAATGACCTCGAAAGAAAAGAGTGTTTGGCAATATATTTAAAGCCCTGGATGACTACCTAATTGTACTTATATTTTTTGTTTTATTAATATTATTGTTTTATACTTTTATTCCAGAAAAAATGGTCTAATGATACAATGCTTAGAAATTCCTGCCCAAATATCAATTTTTTACGAATACTGTATACTGATTTGTGCTGATACTGTGCCCTATTTTAATCTTCTTGGCTCCAGTATCGGTAACTGTAAAAATTTCGTTTGTTGCTTAAAGTAAATATACATGGTGGCGCATTTTCAATGAGTTTTCGGGATATTGGGAAAACTACAAGAGATAAAGCTAATCTGATAGCACATCCTCGAGATAACTATTTATTAATGCTACATAATTTTTATTTATTTTTAAAGAAATTGGTTATTTCTAAAAATTTGCACACCATGTATAAAATTAAGTATCCACCTTACAATAACCCATTAATTCTTAAGCTTCTTTTTTTATAAAAATACTAAAATTAGGACTTTAATTATTTGGTATTACCCCATTTTTCCCATTCTTAATATCAATTAACTAAATAAGCATTTAGTTTGGTAGAGTGCAATTTAGTTAAAAAAAATTATCGCTGCAATATTTTATAAAATATTTAGGCAAGAAATAAGAATTACATGCTTTTCGTGTTCTAAAATTTGTATTTAAATTAAATGGAGTTTAAAAACTTTAAAATATATAATTTTATTTATTAATGTTATATTAAGAGTGGAGAAAACAAGTGCAAATGTTTTACAGATGTATTGCGGTAAATATCCAGAATGAAGGCAACCACACATTAATAATTTTAAAAGACTAGATATAAACCCAGTGGGCTAAGGATTGTTTAAAAAAATAATAATAAATAAATAAATGATTAATATATAATAAACTGACAAGAAATAAATAAATAAAAAATTATAATAAATAATAGAATTTTACACAAGGAGTACACTATGTTCAGGTCCTTAATGTCTTTTCTTCATAAATTTCGTCTTTTTCACAAATAACTATTTTAAAAAAATATATTTAAAGTGTGTAGTAGCAATGATAAGGTAATTTTATTTTAAAACAAATAGTAGAATAATATACAGGGTATCTTATTTAAAGAAGGCAATTTTGCATTATATCTTTAAACTGTAATCAATACAAAAAATTAACATACCACTGAATTTTATGTAAAATTTTACACAAATTTACTTTTTACCTTTTTTTTAATCTTTACTAGGAACCGAGATACAAAGGTGTGCTGAAATCATCAAAATTTGAATAACACCCTGTGCCTTCGACACAAATCAAGTTAGCCGCGATCTGTTTTCACCGTTGCAGTTGTTTTGCAAATCGAACTCACGAGGTGCCATCAGATTTGCTCTACCTCTTGTAGTTGTAACTTTCCTAATACTGTAAAAATCCACCCCAAAGGCGCCACCTTGTACAATCATAGGTAAAACATGTTTCTCTAACAATTCTTATTTCATATTTGCCCTTTTGATTACATTAGAACAGAATTCCTGCTGTCGAATTTCATCCTCATCCTTTACTGGCAATTTATAACTTGACGTTTCGTTGCCGTTGCTGTCGCGGTGCTGTTGATGTACGATTAGTGATGTAAGAAAGTAAAATTTTTGAATTAATTTAAACAAACCGTATATTCCGGAATCAGTCCGTAAATTCAATCGTATTCGGATCAAACGGGAGCGGATGAAAATTTTCCAACTGCCGGTTGAACGGGGCGAGCGGGTCGAATATGCGATCGGGGCCGAACGTTACGAGGTCTTATAAAGATTTTTCCATTTGTCCCCGGATGGCGCTGCCCAATTAAGGCACATTGAATACGTAAAAAAATTTTTTTTTAAAAAATTTTTTTTAATGCGAAAAAATAAGCGCTAATAATTTTTCCTCCCCCCGAAACGTAAATGTTGCGCGAACTTTTTTTTTTATGCAGATAAAAAACAAAAAAAATAGAATCAACTTTATCCCGTTATTTTTAAACTTGACCTTCAAAAAAAAAAAAAGTTTAACGAACCCCTTTTTAAAAAAATTAGAAACTTAAAAATTAAAAATGCAGGGAGGAAAAAAGGTTCCTCAGAAAGTTTTTTTTTTTTTAATTTTTTTACCAATTTTTGGGAAAAAAAAATGGGCAGCGGGTTTTGGGTTTTTTCCTATTCTTTTTTTTGTTTAAAAAATTTTTAAACGAATATTTGTTTTATGTTGTTGTATAACTATTAATAAAATAATAAAATTAAGTATACTGTTATATATTTTTAACCGTAATCTATTATTTACCCCGTCGCCGTTTAGTTTATTTTATATTTTTTTTTAAAGAAAAACATTTTGATAAGCATAGCGAAAATAAGAAATTTTGTGTAACATAAAGGGGAAATTTTGAAGAGCTGCGGAAACCCCCCGTTGATTACTTAATTCGAAATTATCTTTTTTCGCCGCGCGGCGGCGAATAGAAAATACGAAATTTACGGCGCCTATTTTAAGGACTTCATGGATACTATTATTTTGAATCCGAATCTCTTGATTCGAATACGTATAATCCGAATATCGGATAGGGGAAATTTTTCATCACTAGTATTATCCCGATACCGTTTTGGAAATTCCGGTCGCGAGAGGAAGGATTCCTACTGTAGCACACCAGGGACATTAAAAACTTTAAACAAAATGACCGGAAAAATTTAATCTTTATTCAAAGGACTGATTTAAAAAAAAATTAAAAAATATTATTTTGAGTATGCGTTCCATGGAAAAAACTCGACATTATTTTGTTTCATCTTAACAAGGTTTAAAACATTTTTAATGTTTATATTGTAATGGAATATCCACGCTAGTAATACTTTTACTATAGCTGAAATTTTTTTCTATAAATTTTTTTTTTACATGTACCACATTTAACAGTTATGACAGAAAATATTTATAAAAGAGTTATGAAAATTTTATTTAGGTCAGTTTTTTTGTTGATAACCCAAAAAAACATTTTTTTTTTATTTAAAATAAAAAAAGGAGTGATGTTTTTTATTTTAAAATACAGATATCTTAATCTAAAATCGGAAATAGCAAAAAAAATTGAATAAATCTTTATATTTCATCCATTTAAATGACATAATTATATAATAAAATAATACTTTCATCAATGAACACTACAATTTTATTTTAAAAATAAAAAAAAAAATAATATAAGGGCCAAGAGAAAATTGCTAATTCACAACTTCCAATTTAAAATTTTAAAAATAAATACCACAAAATTTAGGGTACTAAAATATAATTTAAATTAACTTAATCGCTCTAAAAGTATGAAATAGACTTAATTAGAGATGTAACCAATAAAATACTATTACTTATATTGGTTGGTACCTACCATCTGATTGAACTAAGTCAGTAAATATTTTTCTTTTAAAATTTATTTTTTTTATTTTTAGCGGGAAAACCCAATATATTTTTGATACATATGGGCATTTTATTTTAGTTTTGCGGTACCCATATGGTCATTTTATTTTCTTTTGATAGGCTTTAGAAAACTTTAATCTCTAATGTACTTGGCTTACCACATGCATTATAAGCCATCCGCTTCTTCAAATTGACAAGTTTCACTTTCTTAAAAATTAATAAAATTGTCAAAACAGACTTCAATACCTATTAATTAAAAAAATAAATATTTAAAAATTTAAATTACTAAAATCAATTAAAAAAATATATCAAAAAACCCAATGTTTTTGATAAAGTCATTTTATTTTTTTTTTAGATAGTAGGGTTGCCATATTTTTTTCAGAAAATAACGGACGGGCAGCCCAGGTCAACTTTGGCCAAAAAAAAAAAAACCATTTTGACGTCATCTATTTTATTTTGGATGGTTGGTTGCGACGTTTTCTTATGCTGACTAAAGGAGCGCGCCGCGCCCTTTTCTTTTAATTCGCACGGTCAAATCGGTGGTCAGTGAGGTGATTTAAAACAAAGGACTTTATACTCATAGATGACGCCAATAGAATATAATATTAAATTTTTTTCACAGCTTTAAAATAAACTGTATATAAGCTTATATTATCATGAAAAAGGAAATTTAATTTATTATTATTTTTATTTATTTTCTGTATGGATAGTAGTAAAAATAATATGGATAATAAAAATAACGGACAAGGGGCTGAAACGGACCGGGGAAACGGACGGTTTCAAAAAAACGGGCGTCCGTTACAAAAGGGCGTATAACCCGATAGGCCCCTTGTATTTTGTGGTATAGGCTTTGACCAAAACCTTTAATCTTTTAAAATTCAATAAGTCATTATTCAAACCATCAGCTTCTTCAAATTTCCAAGTTTTCTTTCTTAAAAATTAATAAATTAGTCAAAAAAACTTCAATACCTATTCAATTAAACATAAATATTTACAAAATTTAAATTATAAAATCTAATTTAAAAAATTATATATCAAACCCAATGTTTTTATACATATAGCCATTTTTTTTAGTTTTGTTATGCTTTTTAAAATCTTTAATCTCTAAAAATCACATAAGTCATTATGCGGCCATCAGCTTCTTCAAATTTCCTTTTTCTTTTAAAAAACAAAAATTAGTCATAAAGACTTTAATATATTCAATTAAAAATAAATATTTAAAAATTTACAAATACTAAAACTAATTTTAAAAAAAATTTTATATCAAAAATCCCAATGTTTTGATACATATAGTCATTTTTTTTTAGTTTTGTGGTATGGCTTTGAAAAATTTTTTTCAAAGTACCTGGTTACCACATAAGTCATTCTGGTTAGCCATCCAAGTTTTACTTCAAAAATTAATAAATTAGTCATAAGATTCAAACCATTCAATTAAAATAAATATTTACAAAATTTAAAACTAAAATCTAATTTTTAAAAAAAATATATCAAAAAACCCAAATGTTTTTTATAAAATGGTCATTTTCATTTTATTTTGTAGTAAGGCTTCAGCAAAATCTTTTTCTCATGCGGCAGATAGGTCATCGGGTTTTGGGATCCGCCTTTTTATTAAAATCTAAGTTGTTTTCTATTTTTTTTTTTCTTGGTTCATTGGATGTTGATTTCAACGCTATACTATTTTC